>JAXGGA010002363.1:0-124294 GCA_038373865.1 Uloborus plumipes | reverse complement strand
ATTTTATTTGTTTTACAGCAAATTAAATGTTTTAAAATTTTCTACACTTAAACGCCCATCTTTATTTATTCATTACAGTGCAAATGATATTTTCCGATTTCTTGTGCCTTCCTTACTTATGGAGGACATTATATAGCTCTTTCGTCTTCACCAACCGTGATGACAAACGGCCCATTCGAAGGTGCGATGAAATCTTCAAAGGGAGCCGACCGCGGAAAACAAATACGCCATCTTGAGAAACGACCGTCGAGCGCTGTTTGTTCAGTAAGTTGCTACCAGGAAGCTGCAGGTAACGCAGATAAACCAACATCTTTATTGGGTGGGCGTATTGCTCGTGGCACACGCACGGAGCCTGCTCTTGGAGGTTGCACTTGGATTTCTTTTTTAAACTTGTCTCCAGTGGTTGGGTATCTACAACGAGAAGAGAAACCAGAACTTGATTTCCAAAAAAATGGTTGCATTTAAAATTCTGTACGGTTAATCAAAAATCCATCTAAGCATTCCCGTTCGCACGGAGACAACATAAACGCTATTCGAATAAATCCCATGGACACCTGTTTAATATTTCACAAGCCCTTACCCCTCTAATTGACGAAAAGGAATCCACGTCTAAATGGCAAGACACTAAAATATTCATACAGTTTCTCGAAGTATCTAGGAACATTAGTATCCTTCGTCGTAAAGTTGTTGCTGTTTGAAGGTAACTCGAATCAAGTGGTCTTTCATTATTGAGAGAATGAATCCTTTATATAAACCTTTCACCAACGCCTTCATTTTTTTAAACACACTCACACACACAAAAGAACTTTATGGTGGTAAGATTTTGACTGACTTACAACATAGTAATTAAAAAATTATGTAGCTGTAACAAAACGCAAGCATCGGGCAGCATCGGTAGCCATCTGAAGTATTGAAGTGAAAAATTAATATTTCAACTTTGTAAGAGAGTTTAAGAAAAGTTTTTCGTCAAAATGACAATGAAAAAAATATTTTTAAAAATGACGTATAAAATGACGTGATATTTTTTTGTAGGGTGGGGGGTAACAATTAAAGACGAACATATTTTCTTTTCAGAAAAACTAGGTGCCTTTGTAGAACATTGTAAAATTCGTTATTATTTTATTTGTATATTTATTTATTCATTTATTACGTATTGAAATTCGAAGTTTGATATGGGTATAAGTTTTTGTTATGATTTGTTTTGTTTTTGATGTATGATTTGTTTATTTTACGTCTGTAGGTTTAACAATTGAATAAATAGAAGATTGAATTTAAAATGCTCCTCGTAAGAAATTTATTAATAGGTGGGACTTGAATATAACGTCTAACAGTATGAAATAGCGAGTTATGATTTTTTAGAAAACGAACTAATAGTTTCCTTTTACATACAAATCTTTTTATTTTCCAAAATTATTTTTAGCATAAAAAGGGTACTTTTGAAATATTGTGCAGTATAAACTCACAGTTGCGTATATATGCTTGAATTTCTGAGAGTGGCAATATGACCAAGAAAATACACCTCACCTTTTTTCTTTTTTTTTTCTTTTTTTGTAATTTAAAGTTATTGGAAAGGGAAGCTCTCGTGGCCAGAACTTCAATTTTTTCAAACAGAGAATTGAAACGGCTACCTTATTAACGGTTATTATAAACGGCTTCCAAATAACTTTCTTTATCAAACTTTAATAACAATAATAAGCCAGAACATAGTGAATTAATTAAATGTAAGATAAGTTTAGTACTAAGAAGCTCTTCATGTGTTATTTATTTCTTTGAAGGAAAGATAGACATTAATTATTACGTCTTAAAAAAAAGCAGTTTTGGAATGTCCTACAACGTCAGTAAAAGAATAAGGGTGCAGATATCGATTTAAGTCTTGGAGAAATTTTCCAAATTGAAGTTTTAAGAACATACTTTTAGTCTGTCTTTTGTGATATAAGGATGATGAATTGAGGAGGGGTAGGCCATGGGCCTGATTGAAAAAAAAAATCTTTAAAATTGAAGTGAAAAAAAAATGTGAAAGAATGTTTGTGCTCGTGCAGGGATTTTTTGGAGAATTGAAGTTAACTTTAAGCCATTTTTGATAACTTTAGGGGATCGGAGCTTTTACGGGAAGCTTTTTAAAACTGAAATTTCAAATACGCAATTTTAAGCTATCTTGATTCGAGGAATCTCTCCGTTAATATTTTGACACTGAAGAGCAACCTTAGGTCATGTTTGATAATATAGAAGAAAAGGGGGAGTGGGGTCTCCCTTCCGATTTTTTTAAAAAATTAAGATCAACTTCAGGCAGTCTGTCAGAAGGAAGGGTTCTGGGACCAGAAACCTACTCCACAGAAACTTCCGATAACTGAGGGTGGTTACGGTGATCCCTCCGAAATTTTTCAAAATTGAAAACTTAAACGTGCAACTTCAGAAAATCTTCGGTAATAACATCAGGAAATAAAGTAAAATCAGAAAAACCCCTACAAAAAGGTTTTAAAGGTTGTCTTAAAAACACATTTTATGTTCTCTTTAATGAGGTTGTGGAAAAGTTCAGGACTCGAGAGCTCCATCAGAAATGTTGTGATAGTGTTGTTTTGTGATATATTGTTGGCATAACTTCATGCTACCATTCGTTGAAAGGGGACGAAGGGGTAAAGAGCTCTTTCTCGAAAATCCCTGGCAGCATAATCTCATCGGTCGATGATCGGCCATTCATCGAAACCCGATGAAATTCTCATCGACCGATGATCGGATTCGATGAGTTCTCATCGGGAATTGCTCCAACATGTCTCATCGGCCAAACAGAATCCAAGCAGCAAAATTCGATGAGTTTTGCTCGAAATACGATGACATTTGGAGCAATTTACGAGCAGTGTAGTCCCGTGCCGATGAATTTAGAAGGAAAGTTGATCGGGAGGATATCGCTTTCTGATGAAAAGTAGCTCATCGAAAACCGTGCTCGGATACTGATCGGAACGATGTCATCGTGCGTTACAGGATCAGTTTATGAGGAGTTCGATGATCGGCCGGGCAAAATCCGATGAGTTGATGCTACTTGGGATGCTTGTTCATGTTTCAATTAAGTACTGTGCACTGCTTTTAAAATGATGGAAATAAGGATGAACGTGATGTCCATTGTTCGTAGAGCCATTTGTGTGGGACTAGATGACGTTGGTTATTTGCTGTTATTATTGACTGCTGTCTCATTTCATAATTATTAAATATTTTTGTTACAGAAATGGTTCAAATACGTCGTTCAATCTTTTAAGCCCTATCTAATCAGTTGCTGTTGTATTAGCAAGGTGGTTTGTTTATTTAACTAGAGAATACGCTTATCGTTTGCTTTAAAAGACGAAGTAAGAGTTACTCACAGATCATTTTATGCAAAAGAGCCATCTTATCTCCAGCTATCTTATTTCCAGATGCTGAAAATACTTGAAAAGATGCGTACAAAACTTCATTCTTTCTCTAAATTTTCGGTGAAGATGTCATGTTTTTTATATTCATTTATTTTTTAACATTCAAAATCTGTGGTAAATACTGATCAGATCAACAAAATTTTCGCACCAGTCGTTGATTTCGTTTGCCGTAAATGAGCGCTTTTCTTTAATTGAAAAATATTGCATGAAATGTTCAGTTACGTGAATTTTAATTAAGATGATAAAATAAGAAGGTTTGTAAATGTATTTACTGTTCCCATGTATATTATACAAGCTTGCTGGACCAATGTATGAGAATATGATTACAAACTTGACTTATGGATCTGAATGCAATTTACATTAAGGCGATGAAAGTAGTTTTCCTCTATAAAGCAGATTTTACCTCATTTAAAATAAGAGTAACTCTTGCATTTTAGTGCTTTATGACTTATCATAAACTTATCATATTTAATCCAGGAGTAAATTTGGATTGTTGAAATTGCTCTTACAAATCTACAACAATCAGAAAAAAATTAAAATATTTTGATAGAAAAGCAAAGCGGGGAGCTTATGTAAATAGACTTTCTTTCATGGAAACTAGTTTTCCCAACTCAAATTTTCCGAATAGCAGTGTATATTTTTTCTATAGTAATTTCGAGTTATATGACAAACTTCAATTTATGCGTGAAAAATTTAAACAAAATCACGATGTAAAAGTCTGATGAAATATGCCTTAAAATTTAAAACTGGTCCTTCTTATTTCTAGAACACGCTCTGTCTAGGGAAATAATGCTTAATTTTTCCGTTTTGGACCTGATGACTAAAATCCAAGATTTCTCTTCAAGTTCCCAGAAAGGTAAGGATCTTTTTTTCTCTTTAGAGTATGTGCTTGTAATTGTTTAATGACAGTCAATTCCTCTTTTTTTTCGTCGCAGTTTGTGAAAATTCTCAGCTTCTTCGTGTTTTAAATAGCACCAAGTCAACAAATACTGCCGAAGTACAGCAAGGGTGTCGATTTGCAAAAAATATAGGGAGAGGGGAGGAGATAACATCACCAGGGGTTAAAGAATCCTTGTTTCTCTAGATTGAGGTTTAGGTCATAACTAGCCAGATTTTTTTTTAAAATCCAGGTAGAGGAATGGTCATGAGTCCTAATTTGTATATACATCAAAATACTAAAACTGCATATATGACTAACAAATCAAGGCATTTTTTGAGGGGAGGAGGTTAACCCAACTCTAGTTGTGCTCCTGAAAAGTGGCACACTGTTAAAAAATCAAGAAATTTTACGGTAAATGAAACTGTAAAATGTGGTGTTTACAGTACAGATTTTTTTTACGGTAAATTGTAGCATAGGCGGCATAGGCTTAGCAAAAATATAAGCGGTTATATTGTCAATTGGTACATCACGCAACTTACTGAGCGAAGCACTTATGACCCGATTTTGCTCACTAAATGGTATTGTGGATAGCGAATCTGGGGTCCCGGGTTCAATTTTTGTCACTCGCACCTTTTGACTCTCGCTTTTTAGTTTTCGTTTTTGTCTGATGTAAAATTTTAGAGCAAAATAAGATGTTACGGTAAACGTTTCTGACAACATGGAGGTGCCAGTAACTTTTACCGGAAAGTTTCAGGAAAATTTTTAACAGGGCAGATTGTTTGATCCGCGGTTTAAGTACTTGCACTGCATTTAAATGTGATGTAAATAACATAAAAGCTGGAAATGGTTACCAAACTAGTAAAACTCGTCTATCACTAAAAACGTCGACTTCTAACGACGAACCCTGATGTCTTGATGAAAATCCTCTCAGTCACATCCATCGCAGAACCAGGCAGAGCTTTTGCATCTGCCGCCGTTTTTTAACGCCCTGCCAAATCTGTCGCGGCGAGGGTCGGGACCCGATGCAATTGCGGAATCCCTTGCCAGTCGGAATCATCAGTCACCCCTCTCCCCCTACCCCCCACTCCTCTCTCTCTCTCTCTCTCTCTCTCTGTGCTTCGCGAGGGCAGGCCGCACTTTCACACCCACGCCAATTAAACTTAAAACCCCCTTCACCGCAAACCCGCTAGAAATAGATTTCGTTTTCCCCTTTCCCGCCTCTGTTTTTTTTTCTTTCCACCACATATGTATACTTAGGAGGCTAAAAACGATCTCTCCACCATTTTTGTACTTAATTCGTGTATGTAGCGTTTGCGGGGAGGAGGTTGAAGATTGACAACTCTTCCCGATAAGAGAGACAAATATTTGTCTCTCTTATCTTTTCTGTCTTCAAATCTTTTATAAATGCAACGTTAAAAAAGCACAAATACGCAGGGATATTGCAGACACGTGTTTCGGAGTTACGAGGAACGCCTTTTTCAATGCAGAAAAATCGTGAGCTTATGGATGCACAGACATCCGACAAAAGCTTTGGTCGGATGTCTGTGCATCCATAAGCTCACATTTTTTTTTTTTTTGCATTGAAAAAGGCGTTCCTTGTAGCGCCGAAACGCGTGTTTGCAGTATCCCTGCGTGTTTGTGCTTTTTTAACGTAGTATTTATACTTTACTTACATTTATTGCACAAAGATATTTGTGTACTAGATAAATATTTGTTTTTCTCATTTGTGAAACTTCTCTCTCTCTCTAACATTTTAGAAAAGTTTTCTGTCTTCAAATCATGAAATGAAAACATATTGAAAATAGATAAAAAAAATATTGTACGCAAATACTTGTTTAACCTTTTTAGTTATTTAACGAAATTCTGCTCTAACTATTAAATTTGCATTGAGAGTCAAATAAATCACGTTTCAAAGTTGCTAGAAACTTCTAAGAGCAATATTTAAGAGCTATACGGTAAAAACTTTTTAGCCAGAAGTTTTTGTAGGATATATATGGTTATTGCCTTAATTCTCTTTAATACGGGTTTAACAATCATTTTGATATAATTTCGAAGCAAGTATTTACCGTGTCTTTATGAATCATAAGAGATTTTGCTAAGTTCCTTTTAAAAGACATAACTTTCTCGTTTGCACACAATAGTTGGATTTCGTGTAGAACATTTCATTTGAAAAATAAAAATTTGAACAGTAATTGGAGAAAGGTTTTCAGTGTTACCAGAAAGTTTTTTCTTTTTTTTTTTTTTCAAATTCATAAAAATAGTACTGCGAAAAAAATGCTCTGCTTTATTATCCCTGAAGACTTATTTTTTTAGTTTAAATTTTAAGAAAGGCATAGAATGCTCTAATGATTCCTTATTTAGGGAATGCTTTGCACCTACATAAATCACATATAAAGATATATAATAGGATGGTTCGTATCAAACATTTGCTGGAAAAGTGGTGTTACGTCTAAGTCGATAAAACATAAATGTATAAAATAAGCCAAAATGGGTAAACAATAAAGGTAAAACATATTCGAAATAGGATTCTGAGACCTTACACTGTTTTTTATGTATCTGTTGAAATAAAAGCTCATAATACATCTTTTTTCTCAAACATATGATTTAACATTTAATAGCTCTTGTTACTATTGTAAATATATCGTTAGTAATGCATAACATTTATTTTCATTTTATAAATTTATCTTCTCAGATGCTCTACATTTATTTTTATAAATTTATTAATCGTCTAAAATACTTAATATCTTTTCGGCATTCTGTACTATAATTATAGTGTGTTGTTTTTCCCCTTGGAAAAATGCCACCAGTATTTTCCGAAATAGAGCGAAATGATAGAGATTGGAAGAAAAATACTTGATACAAAAGCGACCTAAAATCAACATTTATTAGCGCATAAAAATTAAAAAAAAAAAAAAAAAAATACACGTAAATCGTGCTTTTGAAGATTCAACCATAACCATAATGGGAGGTTTAGATGCTGTACTGATGCTACATAAGATATTTCATCCTCTTACGACAAACTTTTCGCGCTATGCAAGATTTGTACGCACTTACAAACAGGTGTTACGGGAAAACTCGTCAAAATGGATTTCAGAATGACGAAACGATCTTTTTGGTTGAATATGCATTTGCACATACATTCATAGGAATTTCATTTCATTTCACCCTCCAGGGTCCCCCGTACCTACCAGCTTAGTGGTTTAACCGGGATAGGGCCCTGAAGAGCTCTCTGTTCTTAATTTTGAACCAGAACCTAGGGTCGAGCAAACCATAGGCCCTAGCACCCCCAGAGGTATCGTTTCACTTGGAGGACTTTGTGACCACGACATTTTTAACGCCTCCCAGTCACCATTAATCAAGACGGTGGATCTTTGATCGGCTGGGATCGAACCCGGGTCCTTTTGGACACGAGACCGATGCCTTACCGATCGGGCCACCACGGCCCTATTGCCATTCATAGGAATACAATACAACAAAAAACGTGGTTGAAATTGATTAATAGGTGATTAAAACAAAAATTTATGCTGAATTTTTCTTTAAAATATGTATACATTAAAATTTTAAGTAATGAATAACTGCCCTGAAAGTTAAGAACAGAAAACTAAAAAAAAAAACGTAGTGAAAGAAACTTTTACTCATTTTTATATCTTATTAAGGTTCTGCGAAAAGAAATACAGAGAAAGAGAGAGTTTTCCATGCAGACCAAAGATGGCGGCGAAGGTAAATCTAACGAACTCATCGTGCGCATCCCCACTGGAGTACTTTTTTCTCCTCTTCAGCTTCTGAATCTCGATTTCGGGTTGCTTTAGTTTAGTGAAAAGTTTTTCCGCCCGATGAAGACGACGAGTCGCATGTCGGGGGGTGCTACGAGAGGGTTGTTTATCCATTCTTTTTTCCACCCGGGGGTGAAAAATGAAAGTATTTAATGACTCGTGGTGTGCCGGGCGTCCGCCGACATATTTAATAGAAGCCTTTTTCGTGGCTCTCTTTTCAAGAGCCGACACATGACATATCCATCATAAATAGCTCGCAAGTGTTGGCGTATTTAGTCTTGAAATGCAATTCGAATGTGATGAATGCGTTCGACATTGGCGTTTTTTGTCTCTTTTTTTCTCATTTTTCTTATTTTTTTAAGTTTTTTTATTCATAATATTTTTATTTCTGCTGCAGCGGATTCATAATGTTTATGAAGTAGTTGACAGAATTTATCATCAATAGACACATTTAGATGAAACTGAAGTTAAAAGCAAGGTAGTAGTTTTCTTTCAGAAACCACATTTGATGTAGCGGGAAGGTAGGAAGCGTAAGTGCCAATTTAGTTGTCTTTGATGAGTTTGAATTGTATGGAAGAATTCATTTAGTGGTTTTTGCTAAATTGGGGTGCCCCGAATGGAGGTCACAAAAGCTCACTGTGATCCACTCTTCCAAAAACATAAATTCATTAATAAAGTTCCTCATTTGTCAAATTCGGCAAGATGTATGCACGTGTGTAGACCCGTATTTTACCATTTGACAAAAAATAGAATTCCACTCTGCAAAGTGGAAAATTTCCTCCGTCTCAAAAACTTCCGGGGTGTCCTTGCTTCTAAGTTCGAATGATATGGGAGCTTTCATTTATTAGTGTGCTAAGTTCGAATCATATGGAAGCTTTCATTTACTAACTTTTACAAAGAGCTTCCATCGAGTAGTCTTTGATAAGTTTGAATCATGTGGGAGCTTTGTGTTAGTAGTTATAAGCTAAGTTTGAATCATATGAGACAGGTTAAATCATTATTTTCACGTGTTTACTGGTTGCGAGTTTGCAATGCTTTTAGGTTAGCATAATTTAAATAATCCAAATAAGGTCAACTTCATTCTAATTAAAAAAAGGGGGGGGGGGGTAATAGGAGCAACATAATGTTTTGTCAATCTAATTTTGACTCAGAAGCGCTTAGGTATTTTTTCAATTCTTGAAGCTTTAAGTAGTTCTATTATGTTGCTTAAAATAACGTAAAATGATTTTTAAAATTGAAAAAAAAAAAAGAGCGAATAAAGTTTCAAGACAGTTGAAGAATCTATCAAGATCTTTTTTGTGTTACATTAGTATTATTTAAGAAGCAACTGCTAAACCTTTTATCCGAAACAAACTGATAGGTTATATTTTTCACTTTGAAAAATGATTTTTAATAACATCAAAAGAGAACTTTTACAAAATTGTACTTTCACAATTTATAACTCTGATTATTACTTAAAGGTGTGGATTAGTATAAATCATAAAATTGATAAGCACCAAGCAATATAAATATTTGGCTAAAAAAGCAAGAAAAAAATGAAGCATTATCTTAGTAATAATTATGAAGTCATGTATCCAATCTCGTTTATGGATAAAGTTGGTTATGTACAGTAAAATTCTATAAACACACGCAGCTTGGTTACATTTAAAGGTATCAAGAAAGCATGGAATACATTGCACAGCTGTTCATATAGGTAGGCTCTTGTTAGTTATTTACATTTTCATAGGCTACTCTGGTGCGATCAGAGTGAAAATCTTTCGCTAAATAAAAAAAATGCAGTTTTGTACTCCAATCTTCAAATTTAAACAACTTTCGAACTTGAACACTAATCCACAAGGAAAGTCAAAACCCAAACTGTACAGATGAAATCCAAACTTTCGGAAACTCTACGTACATGTGTTAGGACCGCTGCATTTCACCTTGGCTCAAAAACGGCATGGAAAGTATTATACCTCTGCATTTCTCACATAATAATTGAAGAAATTAAAGCTTAAAGCTAATGATTAACCGTATTCACTCACACTAAGGAGGTAAGCAACACAGTTGAGAAGAACATTTTGACTTTTTTATTCAAATTTTACCTACTTTTTAAAACTATGTATGACAGTATTTCATTCCTAACTTCGATAACATCTTCACATTAATCTCAAGCAGAAAAATACTGAGGAACCCACATTTACACTACTGATAAAGTACCGCGGATACAGTGTTCAATTTCCGTCGGAAAAGGTAAGCTAGCAAAAATAGTTGTCACTCTAAAAGAAAAGTATATATTAATCCGGAAGGGGGGATGACACGATATGAAATGAAAAAAAAAAAAAGCAAGAAAAAATCAAGCAAGATTCGGTTTCGTCTCGTATCCCTCTCTTTCGAAATGACGAATGAGAATGTTCGCTTGTCGAGTCTCCCCCCCCCCCTCGCCGTCAAGCGAAAGAAATCTATTTCTGAGATTCTAATTGGCGTGGGTGGGGGCGCTCTGTCGTCTGCCGCTCTGTCTCCCCCCTTCCCCCCACTAAGACACCCGTAAAGAGACCTGTGTGTGTGCTTCGAATGCGGAGCGGTTATTGTCTGTCAGAGCGACAGACGTTCTCCCTTTGGTCGTTCGTAAAGAACCGCGTGCTGTGAACCTTGGATAGAGAGCAACGTTCTCTGCATCCTCCTGTCAGGATGAGAAGTATCAGAGATGCGGGAGCAATGGTTGAGAGTATGAATTTTAAACGGGGCATGGTTTGATGGGATCACGATGGAAACTTGTTCGAAATTATAAGACTGTTTCTATTCTATCTTTTTTTTTAATTTAAAAATATTTTGAGCACCTTACTATTATTCAAACAGCTTCTCTTTTATTATCGCTATCTATAAAGCATTTCTCAATATTATTTTCCTTTTATGCTTAGCCGGCAAAGTTTTCTTTTTACATATATACAATCGTCTTGATAACTCTAAGCCTAAAACTTGAATTTTCCTTTACAGCAGTCCTTTCAGTCGGAGATGTCAAGCAGCGCACCCCAAATTGCCAGCCTAGCTGACATAAGACAACAAAAACAATATTCCTTTATGTTGAAGTTTTCATTTGGTCCCAGACTCCTGAAAAGATTGTGCGAACTTTTATCTTACTCGAAGTCTTATAAGTCGAATATTTATTAATCTCGAAGGTTTAATTCGGTCCCTAACTTCTGAAAAGGTTGTGGGATCTTCCTAATAGCTCACAGCCTTATAACTTGAATATTTTTTACTCTCAAAGCTTTCATTCGGTCCCTAACTCTTGGAACGGGTGTGGGGACTTCCTATAGCTCAAACTATCGTTAACTCGAAGCTTTTAGCCGGTCCCTTGGCACTTGCTAAGTGCCATCAACCTCGTCTTTGCCTAATGACACGGACCTGATAAGGTAGGAGGCCAAATTATACGTGTTTATCGACGATAATGTGTTATCTGCATGATTTCGTACGAGTACCGCATTTGGTTCCAACCATGGTACTTAAAAACTGCATGATTTTTCACAGTATAGATAATGTCAAAAAGTTATTCACACATTACTATTGTTTCTTTATTTAAATGACAAGAGAAAAAACAAACATCTTATTATAAAAGGAAAAACTAAGAGAAGAAGTCAATGGCTCTGTATCTGACATCTTGTACTTCAATAACTTTGAAGTTGGAAGCTTAAACCCGGATACGAGTACTTTTGAAGATGGTTTCTATACATTACCTTTTCTTTCTGACAGATTTAGCAAAACATACTATTATAAATGTCAATCAGTTGTTGGTGATTAATCAGATAGTTGTGACCAAATGCAAATCTAAACTCAGCGGTAGCTTTTTCTCAAAGTTTATCTGTAATGCTTCGTTCAAGAATAATCTATTAATTATCTGAGAGGAAGATTTCAGTTACTAAGACTTAACGCAACTTTTGCTGTCAAATTTATGACCTCAAAGATTAAGAGTTGATGATTTTCATTTTTGTCGATACTTTCAGAACGTAACTCTAATCGCCCAAAATGTGGGTACCTGTCCAAAATCTCAACCATCGAAATATCCCCGATAGCACCTGCTGCTCCTTTTCCACCTCACCAAGGTCCATCCACCCCGTCTTTGCATAATGACACGGAAAAGACAGAAGCCCAAATTATACGTGTTTACAGACGATAATGCGTTATCTGTATCAGTTCATGCGAGTACCTCATTTGCTTTCCACCAGAATACTTGAAATCCCTCACCAGGGCTCAGTCATCAAATCTCTCCAACAGAAAAGTCTCAAAAATATATTTCTTCCCCCTTTATCATCTTTGTCGATGTTTTAATCTATTATTTCTCAACTGTTATTGCCAAAATTTATGCAACCTGTCCAAAAGCTCAACTATCAAAATATCTCCGAAGTAACAGCTGCTGCTCCTTTTCCACCATACCAAATGCCATTCTGAAGCCAAAATTGTACTTGTTTATAAACGATGATGTGTTATCTGTATTAGTTCGTGCGACTATCTCATTTTCTTAACACCAGAATATTTTCAATTGCATAACTTTTGATAGTATATGCTGCCAAAAGTCTGCTATTTGACCAAATATTGCTGTTACTGATACTCTGGAGACTTTGTTCGTCAAATATTCTGACATCGAAGATTAGTTAATGTTAATCTTATTTGGGCCCAACCATCAGATCCCTCCGACAAGGAAAAGTCTCAAAAATATACCTCTCCCTCTCTCCCAGCCAGGAGAGATGAATTAACTTTTCCTAAGAGCGGATTATTTTGATTTTTGTCGATACTGTCAGAACGTAACTATGATTGCCGAAAATGTGGTTACCTGTCCAAATTTCTCAACTATCGAAACATCCCCGGTGGAACACCTGTTGCTCCTTTTCCACCGCACCAAGTGCCATCCACCCCGTCTTTGCATAATGACACGGAAAAGGCAGAAGCCAAAATTATACGTGTTTACAGACGATAATGCGTTATCTGTATCAGTTCATGCGAGTACCTCATTTGCTTCCCACCAAGAGTACTTAAAGCCGCATGATCTCCCCTCACCTGGGCCCAGCCATCAGATCCCTCCGACAAGGAAAAGTCTCAAAAATATACCTCTCCCTCTTCCCAGCCAGAAGAGATGAATTAACTTACCCTAAGAGCGGATGATTTTGAGTAGCAAAGAAACAATTAATCGCTCTCTGGGCTGCGGTTGGTGCTGCCAATCTCGGTCCGCGTAAAATATCTCGAGTGTGGTTGTCGCAACGACAGAATTATCTCGCGGCTTGTCTGCGGCGTTGGACATTTGGAAAAAGAGCGGAACCATTAATTACGAGGTTTGCATGTCGTTTAGATATCATCGGGTGCTATTTAAATGTCGTTTAATATTGTTGACTAGCTTGGAGACTGACTTCTTACTCCGCTTTTGCCGTGTGACTTCTTATTTTATGCATGCATGTCCGCGAGATAACTCTAATAAGCCGAGATTTCTCTATCTGTTTGAAAATCTGCTGGCTTTGGTTGCCGCATTTATTTTTAGGGGGTGAATAGGAGTTAAAAATTCATAAGTAGTAAACGATGTTGCTAGAAATGAGCGGATATTTTGGACATGCTGTCATGTTTTCGAGACGCTTCCAGAGTGAAGATTTACTGATGTTGAAAGTATTATTAATTGAGTTAAAATTATGCAAAGAAACCGTTTGAGTAATGAAAAAGCAAAATAGATACCTTAGTGCTACAATTGCAAATTATAATTTCAACGTTCATGAGGTATCCCTTCGTATTAGTGCCTCTTGAACGTTAATATTATAATTTGCCATTTGAGTAATATTTTGTAAATTTTATGCCCCACTTTAAAAATGTTATACAAAATAAAACTTTAAAAATATCCCTTTGAAAATATTCAAGGAGAATGCTCGTACTCTAAGCATTTGAGAAATGAGGCATTATTTAAATGTCAGCTGTAAAAAGAAGGCACATTCCAGACAAGCACGTAGACAATTGGGAGTTTCAGAGGTTAAAACATAGACCAAAATTAGACACGAAATATTTTTTGTACCGTGAAGATGTACAAAGAGTTTGTTCCCTTGCAATTTTTATTATTCTTTTTAAAAAATCGCTATAGAAAAAATTTTGTTTTGAAAATTGGATGTCTTAAAATTTTACAAGAAAATTAAATGAAATAAAATAAATAAATAAATAAATCATGGATCGAGGTAGTCAAAAACGAGGCAAAAAAAAATTGCCGAAAATTATAGAAAATGAAATAAGAACAAGCTCTTTTCAATCATGTGGCAGGAAAAGAGGGAGCAAAATATTTTGTAAAAAAAGATGGTTTAGCATAATCGCAGGAAATTTCATATAGTGAAGGAACAATTACGAGCTACTTTACATCACGAAATAACAAAACAGGGGGTGTATGTCAATTCTCTAATTAAATTGCATTTAAACTTTTAAAATGTTCATACCTGTCAGAAATGTCAAGACTCCAAAACTTCAGCATTGGACGAACACTTTATTGAGGGACGACACAAGCACATACACACATAGAACAAAAGAGAATAGAATATTCAACTCGGCACAGCTTCAAGAGAATTTTAAGCGCGTTCCAGCAGCTACAGATAGCTAAGCTTCATCAGGGTAAAATACATTTTTTGAAAGTTTGGTCATATGAAATATTTATTTAGTAGAAAATGTGTTTAAAAGAAAATGTTAGGGTATAACTTTGATATACCCCCCACCCCCATCAAAAAAAAAAAAAAAACTTGCGCGCCAAATCTGGCACTCCCTACAGACTTTTTAGGGTTGTTTTTTCTTATTTTGGTGTTGCCAATTTAGGTTTTTTCAGCTTTTAGATTTTTTCTGTTGCCAAATTTAGTATTTTCTTTCAATTTGTACCATTGAGTTTTTTTTAAACAGTTTTGTGACAACATTTTTTTTGTGGCAACAAAACAAGTATTTTGCTTGGCGATTAAAAAAGTTGCCAAATTTCCGATTTGGGGGGGGGGGCATATCAAAGTAGTTCCAATGTTGGTTAATAAAATAATAACTTACACATATATTCAATCACGTCAAAAATAGTGCAAAAAAATTTGCAAAAAAAAAAAAAAAAAACTAAACGAAAAAAAGGGGCCAAAAGAGAAAAAAAAACTATCTTGGTAGCAATGTGTGTCGAAGATTTTAATTAAATCTAACATTAAACCAACAATACATTAATTTCCAACTTTGCATTGCTAACAACATACAAGTCAGTAATTTTTTTTTTTGCCTTTGAGTATGTAATTAGAATTGTTAGATACTAAAATACGTTCATTTTAATCTTTAGTAACGTTCCCGCAGATTGTGGTTTGTTTTGAAAACCAACAAAATTGCGTAAAAGCACGTTTAGAGACGACCTTATGCAAATATATGGAGCACAAGGCCAGGTACAAATAGCTAGGATACAAATTTACGAACACAAAATTAACGTAACTTTTCGATACAAAATTTTGAAATGAAGGGTGCGTTAATTCAAAATTAAATGAATCGTTTTCACTGCAAGCAACTGCTTTTAGTTTTTTTAAATGTATGACATACGTTTGCCATCTTTCGTACGGTCTATAATTTATCTCTGAAAACAGTAGTTTTTGAGTAAACTATAAATGTTTTCTGAAAATCACTCAAATTATGATTTTCGATTTGTATGATTCATCTAATTCATAATGCGGCGTTATTTTTCAGTTTGCTAATAAGAATAAAAATAACATTTTATATTTTATATGTTCCAAGAGTTTTAAAGTGTTCTACATAGTTCCCCATTTGTACCTCCAAAATTTTCTTGCCAGGAATATTAAACATATATCATGATGAATATTAAAACAGTTATCAGATTATTTAAGACTCAATCCTATCGCATTCAGAAACAAAACATGGGCACAAAATCTGAGCTCGCTAAATTTTTCAGAAAACGCAGCCATGCGAGCAAATTTCTTCCAAAATATGCTCTCATGTTTAAATGCACAAGAAGACAGAAGCATTTCCTCGTCGAACCATTTAAAGTTTCCAGAAGAAAAACCGCGAACACTTTCGCTGGTCTGAAGCAATCACCAATGATTCGTAAGGGTTAGGAATTGGCGGGGCGAAAGCAAAAACCGCCAACGGAGCGAATTTTTCTTCATTTTACTTGGAAATCGAAATGCGCCTTTTCCAACACAGCATAGAGTCGGATGGAAAGTTTTGAAATGTGTAAGGTCCGGTTGAAAACGAAAATAAGTTGTGAAACATTGAGACTAAATGTTTCAAGAAAATCTAAAGCGTTCATTGTTGCAAATAACCTTAGAGTATGTAATGAAATAAAAGTAATCGTAATAAATTGCTGAAAAAATGTACTGATAAACTTTTACAAGTATACAGACGAAAAATAAATATGAGTAAAGTGAAATAGTTCAAGTTACAGCAGTTGTTTCATGCATAACACGGAAGCTTTGCATTAGTGTAAAAGTGTTCGACACATAAAAACAAATGAACAACAAGATCACGTGGTTCTAAGCAATAATAGTTCTAAAAGTCGCCAGTTTTGTACCCGTGGTCTTGGTATACCTCCTTTCTTATCCAGTACTCTTTTTTTCTGACTCTTAAACAGCAGTTTCAGTACTCATACGATGATCTTTCTTCTTAAAAAAGGTACCCAATCTTACTCATGTGAATTGAACGTTTTTCCCCCGAGGAAGAGGATCCATTGAGTCTTGAAACAGGTTTTTAACGCGTTCGCTGTTTGTTAAAATTTTGAACTGAAATACTCAACAACCAGCATAATTAGTATTTGAACACTAATTGAATGTATCTGAAAATGTATATCAGTGAAAATACCGAATCTCGACTTCGTATATTTTCCGACAGATACCTTAAGCTTAGTAGACAAGTTGAAAAAAAAAAAAACAGTAATAAATGATTGATTAGATAATAAAAATTGAAAGGAAAAAAATCTAGCAAAAGTGATAATGAGAAAAGACAAAAATGATTTATTTGAAGAAATGAATTACGAAAGTGACGATAAAATGGGAATAAAAAAAAAACTACGAAAAGAGAAACTTGATACGAATACATGATAAGAAAAAAAAACAAAGTCCAAGAAGTCACAGAAATTAAAAGTAAAGCTGATGTTAAGAGAACAAAGTTGAGAATAAAGCCATTTGAAGATAAAAAGAATGGAGTGGTTGAAGAAAGGGAAACAAACGCGATAAGGAGAAATGATAAAAATTAATCATCAATGAGAAATATGAAAAATCAAGTATGAGAAAAGATTGAAAATATATACAAAAATATATATAATACTAAATAAGTAAAATTTTTAAAACGAATTAAAAAGAAAATTAAAGAAACTAGAAAAAGAAGAAATGGAGAATAATTACTTATGACAAAAAAAAAAAAAAAAAGGGAAAAAAATCCGAGAAAAAAAAAGAGCAAAAACGATTTAGGAGAAAAGACAATATTATTAAGAGAGAATCCTGTATCAAAACATGAAAAAAATAAATAAATAAATGGAAAAACCTTGTCGGAAAAATATTGAAGTTGAAAAATTAAAATTCAACACATGCTTTACGATTACAAAAATTTAGTTTTCGTTTATTATCATTACGATATTAAATAATGTTTAAATTTATCAGCTTTTAAACGCAAGGTAATTATCATTAGTACGCTTTGTGTTAGAACTATTTATTATGAAAAGTTGTAAAAATAGTGTACAAAATCTAATGAACAAGATATATTTTCGTCTTTGAAACTTTCATTTGCTGCGACAATGAGAGAAATTTCTCCTTACTTCGAGCGCCACATCAATCTGTTTGACACAGGTGATTAAACCATCATCTTCTATCTCTTGATTTGCCCTAACGACTCCAGTCTTCCTTTTCTCCCAACTATCTAATTCCTATTCTCGATATCTCCATCAGCCTCTGGCATCATTCGAAGAAGACACAAAAATCGGAACCGAATCCCCCCCTGAAGGCTCACACGAAACCTCCAAATCGCGTGCTATCCCCATTGCCTCGCGTATTAGAAGGCAGCCCAGCACCACTTGTTTCAACCAGAGTCATTACACCCCACAGACATTACACCGCCCACCCTATTCGATAGATAATTAAAGCAACCGTTTCCAATTCATTAGGTATCACTCCCCCCTCCTAACACTTACCGGGGGATTCTCGTTCATTAGACGGAGGAGGAGGAGGTGAGGGAGGAGGGGGTGGGGGGAGGAAAAGGAGTTAATTGTGGTTTTGTCGGAAACGAACCGCGAGACAAATCGTTGCTCTCTTCCTGAGGGGTGTCTGAGGAACGATTACGGGTCACACAGAAAAGGTGGATTTCGTCACACACGACATCCACTAATGATGGAAAATTGAAAAGCTCCTCCTAATACAGCCTTCCTTTTGCTGTATATCCTCATCGGTGTGAGCATTGCTCTACTGGATGTACGTTTCTTAACTTTGTTGTCGTGCATGTTGTGGCATAAACTGTAAATACCGTTTTCCGTGCATACTTGTTTAAGTTATTTTCTAAGCAAAAATCCACTTTAAGCAGAACTTTTAAGGAGGAATTTCTTCAGTTTGTCAGAATCGTTCTGTATAGTTACCGGGTAGTCGATCTTATATGAAAACATTCTATGGACACTCAGCGCACTAATCTCCAGACGTCATAAAATAAACCACACAGAATTATTCCACGATATAGACGAGTTTACGCATCTAGCTTAACTTTCGCCTTTTTGGGATCCAGAGCGTGTTATGTCTTTTCTGGCGGTTGATGAGTGTTTGTTTTCTTTGGCAAAATATCGCGTTATGGCAATTTTTCACTGTGAGCAATTATTAGCGGTACGTGACTTTGGCAAAGCTTAGCATTGTTCAAAAATTTTATTCTGGTGAGCCTAAGGCCCCTATATATACGAGCCGGCGCATCAAGATTAAGTTTCACCACTTTGGATCCAGCGCGTGTTTGTGTGTTTGAGTGATTGTCTTTTCTGGCCAGTAATCGCTTTTTGGTAATTTTTCACTGTGAGCAATTATTAGCGGCACGTGAATTTGGCAAAGCTTAGCAATGTGCCAAAACTTTTTTCTGGTAACCCTACTCCGCAACAATGAAAATTTGAAAGTAAAAGTTAAGGAATTGGATCCAAAGTGGTGAAACTTAATCTTGATGCGTCGGCCTGTCTATATAGCGGCTCTAGGTGAGCCTAGTTCCGCAGCAACGAAAAATTGAAATTAAAAGTAAGTAAGTTAAATCTAAAGTGGTCAAACTTAAGCTTAATGCAATCGACTAGTGTATATAACTGCTCTAGTCCAGGCTAAGACCACTATGTAGACGAGCCGACGCATCAAGATTAAGTCTGACCACTTTGGATCCAGTGCGTGTTTGAGGGTTGTCTTTTCTGGCGAGTTATCGCTTTTTGTAACTTTTCACGTGAATTTAACAAAGCTTGGCAATGTCCCGAAACTTTACTCTGGTAACCCTAGCTCCACAACAATGAAAAATGAAAGTTAAAGTAAATGAGTTGGATCCAAAGTGGTGAAACGTAAGCTTGATGCGTCGGCCTGTCTATATAGCGGCTCTAGCCCAGGCTAAGAACCGCATATGTACGAGCCGAAGCATCAAGATTAAGTTTGACCACTTTGGATCTAGCACGTGTTTGAGTGGTTGTCTTTTCTGCGAGTTATCGCGTTTTGGTAACTCTCATGTCGTTACCATCGAAACTCCAAGCCTTCTGTCTGAAACGGTTGCTAGGGACTACGTCATCACATTGGGGCCAGTTTCTTTCATTTTCCAGCTTGTTATTATACGCAAAATCCATTCAAACTAGCTAGAAGAATCTTATTCCAGTTGGATTTTATCACCAAAACCTTCATTTGGATTATAAAAGGTAAGTTGTGCTTTCTTTCATGCATCATATCCCTTTATAATATTGAAATTAACTTATTTTTAAGTACTAACTGAAATTTCTGATAGTTTCCGGATTAGTTGACTGAGCTTTAAGTTTACTTGATCTATTTCACACTTACTGTGCGAAATTTAAATATTTATTCATGGAAAATGCTTGCCTATTGAAATTTATTTTCCGGATTGTAAAAGCTGTACTTTTTCAAAATGTAACCGCCAGGTTCGAAAGTTAAGTCAATAATCTAGCTAAACTAACCATTTTCTTAAACCATATACAACGATTTCGTAATGAAATGAAGTTGATGTATTACCTGTTAAATGATTATAAAATATTTAAAGCGTTTAGAGTAATGCATTGACAAAAACTTTGTATCTATTCGAAACTCAAATACAACCTGCCGACGAAATATCTATGAGCAGCCATTTTCAGTAAAGTAATCCATTCCTGGCAAAACACCTAAGTCCTTCGTGTGCTGTATAATAACTATGCTGTGGTATTTACATTGTAAATTGACAGATTTAATGATAAGAATTTTACTAATACTTGGTTTTGGCACGTTTTTAAAAAGCTTACTGAAAGTAAAATATGTACCGATTTAGGTATTGTATCTTCGACAATTAATTTCGCCAAAAATTTGCAAAAGCCATTTAGTTAAAATCTTCTTTTTCCAAATCTTAAAACTTGAGTTAATAAAATTAAAGTTTTTTTGTCAATATTTTTTTTGGATGTGATTTCAAGTTGGCTAATTTTTCGCTAGTCAATAAAAGTAAAATTTTTGGCGAAATTTCAAAAGCCATTTAACAATATTAACACAATTATCTCAAATTTGAAGAAATCGGTCAACGAAATAAATGAAGCTAACATAAATGTTGCGCTAAACATTTTGGAAAACGTTCAAGTGGTGATTTTTGGCGCAATTTTATGATTGCGAAAACTATCGCACATTTAGACGAGTTTTGGGTTGGCCAAATTTTAACTGCTCCTTGACATTTTATAGTTCTAAATGGTTTTTGAAGGATTGGTTTGTAAAAAAAAAAGTTTGCGAGTCAAGAAATTGAGCCAAATTTTTAGCTGCGCCAACAACCAACATTGTCGAAACTCTTCATTGTACCTTTAAATTTAGAGCAATACTTAAGGGCCGACAACCTACATTTGATCTCAACTAAAGAAATAATGAAGGAGCCAACAAACTGATATTAAACGTTTACTACAAATTGCGCTTTTGTAAAGAAAAATCAAGCATGTATAAAACCTTACTTATTAGAAAAAAAAAAGTTAAAAAATAATTCTAGTAAGCTGCCCATAATTTCTACTTCTCTCAGCATCATGATCATGAATATCCATTATGTATTAATATGTGTCAAAAACATTAAAGTATTTTCTTATGAATAATATTGAACTTTCAGTTATAAATACAAATAATAAAATCATATAAATTCTTAAGCTTAGGGCAGACATTTTAAAATTCTGTAATTTACTGACAGTAATGTCATAAGTTTTGAGCTTTTGACAGATTTAATTAGAATAGGAAATATTAAATAACACTTTTTTTTAAAACCTATTAGTAGTAGCAGTTTAAAATCTATTAGTATAGGTAATTTTAACAAGCATGATTCGTGTTTTGTACTAATGAACATTTATATCATTACTTGATCATAACATCTTTTTCATTCCTGAATTTTTCCAGACCGACTGGAAAAGAATGCCAAACAAGTGCTCGATTTCTAAATAAAGAAGAAACTATGATGAGAAAAATAAAGCTCATATTTTTTCGATTCTTGAGATCTTTGTAATTTACGAAAAAATACTTTGACATGTAAATAAATATTTTTTAGAATTGTGCTTTGCATATTTATTTCAGAAAAAAATTTTTGATCCAAAAGTTTGATTTTCTTGTTTTCAAAATCAACAATTTTCCCACCGAGAAAAGTTTAGTAAAAACGGGCCAATAATAAGCACCAATATAATCCGCTGGCCTCAAGTGAGTGACGTCAGAAATCAGACAGAAGGCTTGGAGTTTCGATGGTAACGCTCATGTCAATTTGACAAAGCTTGGCTATGTCCCGAATCTTTGCTCTGGTAACCCTTGCTCCGCAACAAAAAAATGAAAGTTAAAGTAAATAAGTTGGATCCAAAGTGGTGAAACTTAAGCTTGATGTGTCGGCCTGTTTATTAGCGGCTCTAGCCTGGGCTAAGGCCCTTATATAGACGAGTCGACGCATCAAGATTGAGCTTCACCACTTTGGATCCTCCCCTGCTCGTGTTTCAGTATTTGTCTTCTCTATTAAGTGTTGTTTTTTCTGGCAAGTTATCGCTTTTTTGGTAATTTTTCTCTGAGCAATTATTAGCGGCACGTGAATTTGGCAAAGCTTGGTATTGTCCCAAAACTTTCTTGTAGTAACCCTAGCTCCGGAACAATGAAAGTTGAAAGTAAAAGTTAATGAATTGGATCCAAAGTGGTTGAACTTAAGCTTGATGCGTCGGCCTGTCTATACAGCTGCTTTAGCCTGGACTAAGGCCCCTATATATACGAGCCGGCGCATCAAGATTAAGTTTCACCACTTTGGATCCAACGCGTGCTTGTGTGTTTGAGAGGTTGTCTTTTCTGGTCAGTAATCGCGTTTTGGTAATTTTTCACTGTGAGCAATTATTAGCGGCACGCGGATTTGGCAAAGCTTAGCAATGTGCCAAAACTTTTTCCTGGTAACCCTACTCCGCAACAATGAAAATTTGAAAGTAAAAGTTAAGGAATTGGATCCAAAGTGGTGAAACTTAATCTTGATGCGTCGGCTTGTCTATATAGCGGCTCTAGCCTGGACTAAGGCCCCTATATAGACGAGCCGACGCATTAAGTTTCACCACTTTGGATCCAGCGCGTGTTATGTTTTTTCAGTCGGTTGATGAATGGTTATCTTTTCTGACAAGTATCGCGTTTTGGTAATTTTTACCATGAGCCATGATTAGCGGCACTTGCATTTGGCAAAGTTTGGCAATGCCCGAAACTTTACTCTGGTAACCCTAGCTCGGCAACAATGAAAAATTGAAAGTAAAAGTTAATGAATGGATCCAAAGTGGTCCACCTTAAGCTTGATGCGTCAGCCTCTCTATATAGCGGCTCTAGCCTGGGCTAGAGCCGCTATATATACAGGCCGACGCATCAAGCTCAAGTTCGACCACTTTGGATCCAATTCATTACTTTTACTTTCACTTTTTCATTAGGGTTACCAGAGAAAAATTTCAGACAGTGCCAAGCTATGCCAAATTTACGTGGCGCTGATAATTGTTCACATTGAAAATTTTTGCTAAAACGCTATAACTTGCCAGAAAAGACAACCATTCATCAACCACCAGAGAAGACATAACACGAGCTGGATCCAAAGTGGTGAAACTTAATCTTGATGCGTCGGCTCGTCTATATAGGGGCCTTAGCCTGGGCTAGAGCCGCTATATAGATTGGCCGACTCATCAGCTTAAGTTTGACCACTTCAATTGACTATTCAAGTTTGACTATTCAATTCATTTACTTCTACTTTTGATTTTTCATTGTTGAGGAGCTAGGGTTGCCAGAGCAAAGTTTCAGGACATTGCCCAGCTTTGTCAAATTCAACGTGAATAGTTACCAAAAAGCGATAACTTGCCAGAAAATGCAGCCCTCAAACACGCGCTGGATCCAAAGTGGTCAAACTAAATCTTGATGCGTCGGTTCACCTATATAGGGGCCTTAGCTGCAACACCAGAAGCAGTTTGTGTTTTTTAACATTTTTTGCCAAACAGAAGCTAGTGTATGTCTTGCGGGGAAATGAAATCAAACTAAAGACAATCGGATTAGAGCAGCGTATGTTTGTAGAAAAGTTAATTATGACAATGTCAAGTAATATTGGTGATGATTAACCTTTGCTGTCACATAATCGTGTTTAATTTTCTAAGGAGAAAAAAAGATAAATTTCTCATAGAAATGACGCATCTTTTCATGGTCTTCCATGCTTCAAAATCACGGTTGTTAGGGGAACGGATGACATGATTTACTTTTCTTAGTGACATCCCGTTATCTGTTTATCGCAGGACGGATTGTTTCCCTTATATATAGATTCGTTCATGAGAAAAGCGAAAAAACGCGCGTCCTCCACATTATACTGTACGATGAAGGACTCTGTTGTTGCTACGCGTAGGTGAGGGACTAAATAAAGTCCTGGGCTCTCCATCTTTTGTCTCCGGCACAATGGCAGTGGGCATGTCTCATTAGCCATCGGGTAACCCAATAACGAGCCGCGAGTCAAGCCCGACAGCCATGATTTAGGGGCACAGAAAGAGGGTACACTTTGGTGCAGAAACATTGTAGTGAGGAGGCCCATTTTTCGCCAATCCATCAAGTGCAGAGGAAAAAGTTGGCACACACCAAGCCGCGCCGCCTGCGGATCGGTTTACTTGCACGAGCATCGAGAGAGGATTTTTTTTTTCTTTTTGTGTGTGTCAATAACCCTCCTCCGAGGAAGGGGTTCTGCATGATTCTGGAAGTCCCACCGTTATCTGGACTCTGTATCGTTCTTCTAAGTTATGGCGCTTTAATGGGATCGCCTCCCAGGCGAAAGGCAAGAGAGGTCATTATTGATTAAGACGGATCAGTCCTTTAATTACCTGGAGATCGAAATGACGCAGAGCGACGAGGGTCTCTAATCTGCGCCGGCTGGAAATAGACGAATCCGAGGCGCACACCTGGGGGATGGTTTCGATTCCAGAGCGAAGGTTCGTTCGGCATGCGCGTAATTCGGATTTTGTCTGGAACAAAAGACGGAATTCTTTGACCTCTAAATTGCTCTGCGATACAGCATCTTTAGGTATATATATACAGAGTAGTCCTTAGCACACAAGTCTCGTCACGTATTTCTTTTTCTTTCGGGTTAATAATTAACTGGCAAAAATTTAAAAATAATAACAATTATAATAACATGAGCAGAAAAGCGAGCGAAAAAAGAAATAAAGTAGCCAAATTTCTTAATTTTTGCAAAAAACAGTTTATAGCAAAAACAGTAATACTAAACCAATATTTGCTAGTAGTAATAACTAAACTAAGGATTGAAATTGCTTAACTCCGAAATACATACGTTTTTACAATGTACTAGGGGGCAACCGCCATTGCAAGCTGTCGTGCACCGTTCTCTGAAAGAAGATTGAACTTCAACCCCTACTTTACTGCTGGATGTACGGGGTTAGTCTAAACTAGACGCAAAAACTTTACTGGATAATAGAAATTATCCATATAAGGATGAATATAACACATGATGCGAAAATCAACACCGCTCAAAATGGAGAAAAAGGCTTTCTAAAACATCTTCTGAAAATTCCACTTGCGTTTTTAGAGACATGAACCCCCTTCGGTTGACCCTCCTGGCCGACAGAGTTCAACATTTTAAGAATTCGGACTTAGTGCATGGCACTTAGCATTACCGATTTTTTTTAAAAATAATTACTGATGTTGAACTTATGTATTTGCACTCAATAAATGGTGTGCATTTAATGTGAAACTAATCAAGCATAGCAAAGCATACTCCACTTAGATTACTTTTTATTCCCTTGAGGTAGCCAGCACTTCAACAATGCATACTTCAAAAAGGTATGCATGTAGCTTAACAAAAGTACTGAGATAACTACTGCATATTTTAGCAAGTGTTGTAATAGATTAAACGATTTGCTTGCTCAAAAATTTGGTAATGTTTAAAACAAAAAATTCGCGTACTTCATGAAATATTGTTGAGACAAAAAACAATTCAATGGAAATTGATTTCCCTATTTCCCAAAATTTTAATAAAGTACTACCAGTAACTTGTATAATAATCTGAATGTTAAAAATATCCTCATTAGGAGTGGTTGCGCTATAAAACATTAATTCATTATATTACTAAGGTAAAATTAGTTCCGACGTTTTGAAAAGTAATCAAAGGGATAGGAAAGTCACTACGCATACATTGCGTACGAAAATGAAACCTAAAATAAAATTATGCAATGCACATTTGGCAGACTCTAGGAACCTCACTCATTTGAGGAGAACTGACAGCTGTAGACCTAAAGGATTTCCTTTCTTCTCTTTACGCACACTGTTCAACACATCCTCTGTGATGTCGTACTCTGCGTTCCAACACAGCTGATTACAGAAATACTGTCCTCCTTCCAAGTCGGGAAATTGGGGAAACTAAGTACTGTTACAGTGCATTAGGAGCAATTTTACAATTGTAGCAGTGTGTTCACAGTCTTGTTAGAAATTTCTATATATATTCTTGCTGGTCGGATCCCATGTGCTCTTAAATATAGTTCATTAAACTGACATTGCATGTTGCTAATTATTCAGTTCCTTTTTCTTCCGATATCATCTTTCATTGCTGAAACTGTTATATTGCATATTAGCGCGTTTAATTTTCATACTGAGATTGGAAAGTAATGCCGTTTTTTCCTATAAAACAACTTTCAACATGTCGTTTTTTATATTTTTCATTTGCGTTGTAACTGTTCTCGTTGTTAAAATTTCTCCCAGCTATTGTGTAATTTTGCAACTTCAGATCGGTAAACTAGATTGGTTTTTAATCAAAATATTTCTGAGTAACGCTTTGAATAATTGACAAATTTTCAAGTTTTTTGCCTTATAACAACCGGAATAAAGAGAAATCAGGCAGTGAAATGTCTGGTTAGAATTATGGCTCTTAGCAGTGTATTATATTTTTAAGGGTTCGTCTTGAATAACTGTTTCTGTACCACTGCATATATTTACCTAAAATTGCATCACCTGATTTTTCTTAATTCCGATCAATACAGCAAGCACTTTCTGCGAGGCAAGAGACTTGAAAGTTTGAGACTGAAAACTAATATCCAGTTTATTAAAAACTTTAAAAATATTGGAGTAGTTTGGTACGTTTTCCAGCTGTCTTTGCCTAAAGTGTGATATTGGTAAAGGTTGCTATAGATGTGTGTCTTTCAAACGCAAAAAAACTAACAACTTTAGGAGTAAATTGTTGTTTGTATAACATAGTAAAACATAGAAAACCATTTTTGTTTTGCATTGAATACAACCTAAAAATATTAAGCTAAAATTCCACAATGTAATGCTTCAAAAGTCAAATGTATGGATCAATCAAATTTTATCATAACAGCGTCAATAAACAAGAAAATTATGTCTCTCGTAGCACATACTTTCTCCGACTTCCCCTGAAATTAATTAATGCTTATACTTAAAGAGACACAAATAACTTCATCATTTTTTTCACCAACGTAATGAATCAATTAGTCACCTTCATTAAAAACAACCATAAATTAAGATCACTATATTAATGTCAGCTTTTTTTTTCCTTCTAAAACAGTTTCCTCATTAACAAATCAATTAACTCTGCGGTTTTTTTGTCATTAAAAAGTGTTGAACTTTTTTCCCATCGGAAACACTGCCCCATTAAATAACGCTCTGAGAAGGGGATAAGAAATGAGCGCCAATTGATTTAAATAGTGCCAGGAATCGTCGAACATATCTGAGCGCAATCTAGCGCGAAGAGGCGAGGTGTTTGTTGTTGCCATTAAAAAGTATTTAAGACGTCGTTAGTGTTAATGTCTTTAGCCTTCAATCTTCAATTTTCGAAATATCCTTGGAATCTTTTTATATGAGATTTTTTCTTTTTTTTGTGAGAAAAATAAAACAATGGCAAAAAGTTAGAATTGCACATTTTTGAAACTCATTCAATACAAGCAAGACAAAATTTACCGTTATACTGAAATAATAAGCGAAGAATCAATTGTTCTTCAAAATATTCATGTGTTGTTTATCTTTTGTCTGCTTTGTAATTGCTAAACATAAGAACTGATGCAGTCTTAATATGAAAATAGCTCTCAAGGATCTAATGGTGGGTAAATTTTCAAAGATTGTGACAGTTACCACAGATATCATTGAGTGAGGATTTGGCTGTTTCAAACTTAGAGAATAGATCAAATAGCATTGTCTTCTAGTCGCTAAAATGGAAAAAAGGCTTTTTGATTGTCAACTGGCAGTTGTTGCGCTGCCGAATTGACAGCATTAGAAAGCTACTTAAAGCCATTTTTTGGCAGGAAATGTTATTTACTGATCAAGACATTACTGCTGATTAACTGCTTATTGACAGTTAAACCTATGGTACTTTTTTTGAATCACCCTGTATATACAGTCGATACCGCTTAATGATTCCATTAAGTGGGATCGACTGTTTTGCCATTCTGCCACGAAAACAATATTTCAATAAGCGGGATATTTCATTATCCGGGATCAAAATAATGTATTATACTGGTTTGCTGCATTGATATTATATTATATTAAGCGGGATATTCTCTTAACCGATATTCTAATAAGCGGGCTCTACTGTAATTGGTAACTGTTTGTAATCAAGACTTTAGAAACAAGGAAAACAAAAAGATTCTCATTTTTTCACCAAATTCTTCATTTTCGCTACATTTGCAAAAACTAAAGACAAGTGGAAAATAACATGAGATTTTTTTCATATTTGTCAATTTTTTGTTAATGAAAATCTGAATAATGTTGACACAATTCGTATGAATCGAAAAGTTTATATTTAGCTTTTAAATTACTGTATTGATTAACGGATGAATTGCTAGGCATAGAATTTGTATTTTCTATTGTGAATGCAACATAAATCATTTTTCTATCTGGTGCTCAAGAAATATACCTGACATTTCAGAAAGAAATAAAATTATTTGCATTTTAGTAATACTTTTTTAAAATAAATTATTGACAGTATAGTAACAGCTCGATCATCGGAAACTCTTAATCGTAATCTTATTTAGTCGACGCTAAGTCGGTTTCTTTTAATTTATTTATTTTGTATCGTAAATGCTGTGAACAGTCAATAATACTAGTTTTCCAAATGATATGAACTCGGCAAAGTCTGAACAATATTTTTTCTTAAATTTACTTTTTCGTTTATTGTTGAATATTTAATTTTAAGTTCTATTTGCATATCTTTTCTTGTTTTAGTTAAGCTTTTTGTTTCAAGTTTTGGTTTGGCAGCATTCGCAAGAAGCAGACGATAAATTAAAAAAGAGCTTGGAATTCCATGATTTTGTTATCTTAAAACTTGATCACTTTTTGTTCTGAGCATTCTTGATATGTCAAATCTAGCCATTCTTGATTATTGTATATATTGTAAATAAAGTATTTTAATTAAGTTAACTAGCGTTAAGTGTTCCTTGAAGAAAATGAACAGCTTGACATATGGAATTAAAATAACTAAATTATCTTGAAGAAATATTAGAAGTCTTGATCTTCTATTGATGCATGGAATCATATATATATATATATTTTAATATATGTTTATTTCCTTCCTTAGGATGATTAAAAATGCTTTAAAAGATAATAATAACGAGTTATTTTAGTCAGAAACTGCTGGCACCATATGGTACCGCTAGGCTGTTACTCTGTCAAATCCCTTTTTTTTTGATAACTCTTCTTTTTAGATTTTTTTTCATAAAGAATAGATTAAATTTTAATTCCCACATAATATTTCAATTACAAGTCGAAATAAAATTTATTTTTTGTATGAAAAGCAATTCACAGCAGCACAATGATACTTTTGTGATGAGGTTTGTACTATGTGGTTCATTTTGTCAAACCTTAACTTATCAGATATTTTGGAAAATAAATTACTAAAAAAAATAATAATAAATAAACGAACTAAATGTCCCTTAAATTATATTTATGCAAAAGAAAGATCTACGAACTGTTTCTTTTTGATAAAATGTACCTATTTTGATATGCTTTTCAATTGAATTTATTTATTTGATTATTTTTTTGAAAACGATTAAAAAATGAAGGGTCAGGGGGGAAAACCACGGTAGTCACATTTGATTCATTTTGAGAAAAACGAAATTTCAACTTTACGAACTCATAAACTTCCCCAGTATACTTGTTCTAAAATGACAATAATACATGGACTACAGTGTTTTTTCACGAATATTGCATATACTAAACGAAATTACACTTATTTTTCTAACAGGTGGTAGCATCAGTTTATATTCAACAAAAAGTGGACTACCGTGGTTTTCCCCCCTGACTCTTCAAATGTTTTCTATAAGAAATATACTAGCTCTATTGTTTAAAAGCTACTACTAATTTCTTCTTTCGTTTATTTATTTTTCACTTATCTATTTCAACAGATAAGATAGACATATTTCGTTTTTGGAAATCAGCTTTAAGTGCTAGAAAGGTATGTTTGACATAATTTGAATGCGTAGCTAATTATGGAAATATTGATCAGATACTGGAAAACCAATGTTGGTATACAGAAAAGTAGGTTTGTTTAGGTGTGAACGGAACTTCTTGTCAAAACTTCATTTCGTATCTTCTTTAGTTCCTGACCCGTTGTCTGTTTATACAGGCTTAACAATGCGTTTCAGTTGTAATTCGTGCTAAGTAATCTGGAGAAATATTTTTCTTTTATAACATATTAGCTGACCTATGCGAAGCATCGCACTTGACAGGAATCCAAAAACACATTTTTTAAAGGAATTTTTTTAATATCAACAGAAATGTGAATTCTTTGTTTATTTTTCGCTGTGTGATAGCTGTGAAAAAAATCTTTAAAAGGATGACTTACTTTTGAAGCTTGATAAAATATTACTAAAACTATATCGTACAAAAAATATAGGTAATTAAATAAAATAAATAAAAATGAAATAAAAAAATACATGAAGGTAAAACAAAAAACCTTTGAGAAAAATATATATGATGTTGAGAAGTTGAAATAATAATCCTGCTGAAGATAAAAAATCCTTTTAAAACTGCATATTTTTACCCAGATTCGAAGTTACGCTGATCCTATTGTAAGCACAACGTTCAATCCAATCGCGCCATTGCGACTAAGTTTTTGAATGTTATTCATTGAAGTAATGTGTTTTAAAAAACAGAACAAACTATTTTTTGACACCCCCCCTTCCCCGCCAAAAAAAAAAAAAAAAAAAAAAAAAAAAAAACAATTTTTAGACCATGCGCCTCTTTTTCGTCAGTAGCCGGCATTATAATCTTTAAAACAAGGTGTAAATCATGAAATTTGAGAAAAGAATAAGGAAGAGATAGCATAGTAACTGAAAACAGGCGAAAGAAATTATCTACAGTAAACTCGCGATTATCCGCGGAATAGGGTGGTACGATGACCGCGGATAAGCAAATACCGCGGATAATCGAACAATAAGTAAAAAACGAAATTAATACACGCAATAGCTAAACAAAAGTCAATTACCCAGCACATACATGTAAGTTATAGCTAAACTGATGACGTTGAATGCAAAAAAATCTTGAGAAGCTGAAAAACGACCAATAATGCACTTTAATTTTTTCGCATTCAGAAAATCATCACCCGAAAAAACAAAATTAAGTATGAAAGTCCCGAGGATAATAAGAACCGCGGATAAACCAACCGCTGATAACCAGGAGTTCACTGTATGAGATAACGCAGACTGAACGCAACACGATGGTTACGCCGTAGAACTTTCGTGTGTACAAAGAAAACACATTTACAGAGATGATCTTGCCCAGCATTTCCCAACATCTCGAAGCTCGCGGACGGATAAAAATGGTAATAATTTTGCAGTAATTTGAATTTTTTTTCCTTCAAATTCTTTCTTTCGTTTTTTTTTCACCTTTTTTTTAACGAGAAAACTTTACTGAAAATTAAGAACTTTTACATAAGCTTTTTTTTTCAGAATAATTGCATTATGATTTTATAATAATGTTTTAGTAGTAAGTTACACATTGTAATTGTTGTGATGAAGTTAATACACCTGTAAAAAAAAAAAAGTAATTGAGAAATTAACGTAAAAAGTATTGAATGTTAGTCATTATTAGTCCATATATTTATTTCTTTATCTGTTTATTTTTTGTGTTATTTACCTGTATATTTATTTATTTATTGCTATTATTTACTGTTTTAAATATATTTATTTATTATTATTTTCCTTCCTTATTTATTTAATAATATGATATTGTCCTTGGTACTTATAATTTATCTAATCTTCTAAGTCACTAATTTTATAAAAGTTTTGAGTTTTTCAGAGATACAAGCCCGCAACATTCACAAAAAATTTATTTATTTGTCTATTTATTCATTAAATTTGTAAAATATCTTTATTAATTAAAATTTTTTTCTTAAATAATTAATTTAGTAATATCCTTTTTACATTATTACTTATAGCTTTTAAATATATTAATTATTACTTTCATAGACTTTTTTAAACTTGGGACATGGATACAAATTAAAGTTACACGTAGTGCAGTGTGATTGTGGGCATTGTAGCTTTTATTGGTGCATAATCTGTAATTATTTTCAAGAAATTCTGAATGCATATTCAACTAAAATTCCCTTTAGAGTAATTTCTCTAGTTAAATCATCGTATGAATTTCTAATACGCAATTGGAATATTGTTTATGTAAATTTAGTATGTATTCAGATAATAATAACTAGATATTCCTCAGAACTTCGAATTGAAAGAACCTTACGTTGATGCTGCTTTTATTATCACTTGTGTATTTGTATATTTGTATGTTATATATACGTTTTTAGTTATAGGTACGTCACTTGGCGTATTTTTATTCTTTTGGATTATATTTTATTTCGTTGTTCGCTACTTTATTTGGTCAAAACTGCATACAAATTACTCCTGTAAGGATAGCATATCTTACTTTTTTAGGGAGGGGGGAAGACTTATAAAAAAAACCCCTTGAAACAGGGATGAAAGTTTCATTGAAATGAACATTTAAGTCGCCAAATAACAAAATGAACTAATTTAAAACAAAACAAAGAGCCAGATGAAAAAAGTAAAATGAAAAATCCCTCTAGAATAATTTTATAAAATAAATGAATTTTGAATCCTTCATTAAAATATAAAACAATCAAACTAATACATCGAGTTACTATTAAATTTTAATTACTGAATTCAAATGTAATTCTGTAAAAAAAAATTTAAAGCAGCAAACGGCGGAGAAGGATTTTTTTTTTTTTTTTTGTATTTTCGTTAAGGGTCAAAGTAAACTTGTCGCCAAAACCAAGTGAAGTGTCTGTAACAAAAAAGTACCAATGTATGGTTCAAAGTAGAATATCACAGTGAATTAATAACAAATAAAAAGTACTTCATTTTCAAATGAACATAAGAATTTTTATTTTACATCATAATATATATATATATTTATATATATAAGAACTCTGGCAACATTTCAGACGCTGCTTCTAAACACGAACAGCATAAAGTTAAAAGACAACAGCAATGAACGGGAGAAAAAGTTTTGAGCCCTTTCGCTTTACGGACGCTTTAATTTCTACGTACAATAAGAAACATGGCCATTGGTCCAAACAACTCCGAAGTTGCAGAAATTAAAGCGTCCCTCGCGATGGGCAGGTTTCGCACCCAGAGGTAACGTGGGTCATTATGGCAGAACATGAAGAGAATGTTTTCACATGGAAGATGAGTAAGTTAAAGATAGAAGTGTGTTTCAGTTTCTGTGCAAATAGATAGTTTGGTTTCAAATAAGGTAGCTCTAGTGCCGGATTTTGAGTGACTTTCGGTAACTGACGGGAAATTCTAAGGGATATTTCGATAATTGAGGTTCTGGCTATGTTGACAGGTTTTTGGCATCAATTGTTTCAGTATGGGGTATTATCAAGATCAATGTGCATCAGTACTTTGATGTTAGAATATTTGAGGATAGTTGAAAAAAATTGCTGGGAATATCAGTTGTTGAAATATTTCCAAATCGTGCCGAATTCATAACACTCGCCAGCTAAAAAAAATCTGCTGAAAAGCTTCTAAAAATATACAGAAAATTTAAGCATGTTTGGAACATGATTCAAAATACCTGAAAAATATTTAAAAAAAAGAAACAAAAAAATATGAACTTACTGCAGATTATATTGAAGACAAAATGTAGATTTCTTCTGTCTTCTAAAACATAAAAAAAAGAGAAGAAAAAAATCTTGCACCATTTTTGCAGATTATTTTTATCTGTGCCATTCAAACATCAAAACAACCAGTTTTTGAGTAGTGTTTGAATTCTTTAAATGTAACAATTAATATTTTATTTATTATCCAAACAGCACATTTGTTTTTTTGTAGTTTGACTCTAACATTTCAGAGAAAGATAAGATTTTTTTTGCAACATTTTTTAATGAACATATTCCCGATGGTATGTACAAAATGGCGCCTAGTGGACTTTTTACATTAAAGAAAGATATAATGCTTCACGGAAGGGTGTTGGTAATAAGTTGGAAACCTTGAATTGTACCATTTAGGCCCCGTTACGGAAAATCTCTCAAATTTTGCAACACAATGTTTCATATTAAATTTATAATATCATTTATTTTTCAATTATTTTATCTGATTAAAATATACTAAGAAATTTACCTTGGTACAAAAAGTTAGCCTTAACATGCCTTCAGTTTTTTAAGTTGTTTTCTCTCGATGTCTCTAAGTTAAACGAAATATGGTAAACATAATATTGATTCTATTTAAAGTTGTTAAACACTTAAAAAAATATACGACTGTCCTGATGAGTTTTCTGTACTTCAGGGCTTTAAAATACTCTATTGTGTCTGAAGAACAGGGAACACTACAACCAATAATAGCAATAAATAAAATTAATACAAACTATGGGAAACATTAAACATAATAAAATTTTTAATTTCATTTTTGTAAAGATTTTTTCAATATCACACGAGAAATATGTAATGAATGGATACTCAAATACATAATAGCAATCCGATTAAATATTGTGACAGTAAAAACAATACAGGAAATAAACGGCAGTCAGAACTTGTTTTCAAGATTAATCATGACTAGAATTTGATATTTTTCTTGCATTTTAACAGAATGTTACAAAGAGTTCAGAGCACTGCTTTATCTATTTCATTAAAGCGATTCCATAATTCCAAAATCAGCGCTAAGTTTGGAGCTTATATATTTATACGAATTTTAATGACCAAAAAGGAATTTTGTTTCACCATATTTTAACTTTTCTTTTTCCTGCCAAATGCAGTAATTTTTATTTTAAGGGTAATTTAGACAGAATTAACCACATTCAAAAGCTCAATTAAAAGTATCTTTTGGGTAAAGCTATTGATTTTCAATCCTCGAAAAATATTTTCAATAAAATGATTTAAGTAAGTACTGGTGCCTAGAAAAAAAGTACTTATTCAATTTAATAATTTAGTATTTCCTAAGATTTTTTTTAATATTTTGATTTAAAAAACAAAGCCAGTAGCGGAATGACTTTAGTTTGATGAAAAAAATTGAAATTACGAAATAACTAGCAATTTTTAAAGAACTATTTACCATAGGTTGCATTTTGATTATTTCTCTAAATGTTTGATGACAAATGTTACGAAATATTTAAGATAGTCCTCTTTCATTCCTCAAATCATTTTACATTTTTTTAAATTGTTTCATTGATGTGGAAAAAGCAATTTATTAAAAGAATCTTAGCAATTTTTATCGTAAATAAATTTTTAGTTTTAAAAATATTTAAAAATTGAAATCCTAATGTGAATATATAGAAAATCTTAGAAATTTAATAAAGTAGTCGATCTGAAAGATACAGCTCCGTTCTGATGCATAAATTATGTTTGTTTTCTAAATTTGAGCAAAGCTAAGACTAAGAAATATTTAAATGCAAAAACGCTTCACCGGTTTCTTTGGAATTATTTACAGAAATTGCATAAATACATATCACGAAGTGGAGAGGCCCTGATTCCATGTACATTTTTAATTTATAACAATCCTTTGAAGTCTTGTCAGTTTGACAATAGATATACTGAACAATAAAACTGCCATTCGCACAATAAACCAACAATTTCTCAATATGATGTATATGCACTTAAGCCACGTACATTCTGGTCAAAATGGGGAGAAAATACAAAAAAAATGTTGCTCTCAATTCGAAACAGCAATCATTGTGTTAATAGGTTAACAGCAATACATTTCAAAAAGCAGGCCAGATTTCATAAAAATGGGCATTCAGACTAGTAAATAAACGCCTAAGTACAATTTTCATTTTCAAAATTGATAGTATCAGTAAAACCGAAAGCATTTTGCACATGACATTAATTTTTTTTATTGATATTCATTTGTGCCTTGGAACAACAACAAAAACTAATGTCAGATTTTGACTAAATTAATTTACGGTAGTAACAGGCCCGTCATTTAATGGGCATTCAGACTAGTAAATAAACGCCTAAGTACAATTTTCATTTTCAAAATTGATAGTATCAGTAAAACCGAAAGCATTTTGCACATGACATTAATTTTTTTTATTGATATTCATTTGTGCCTTGGAACAACAACAAAAACTAATGTCAGATTTTGACTAAATTAATTTACGGTAGTAACAGGCCCGTCATTTAATGGGCATTCAGACTAATAAATAAACGCCTAAGTACAATTTTCATTTTCAAAATTGATAGTATCAGTAAAACCGAAAGCATTTTGCATATGACATTAATTTTTTTTATTGATATTCATTTGTGCCTTGGAACAACAACAAAAACTAATGTCAGATTTTGACTAAATTAATTTACGGTAGTAACAGGCCCGTCATTTAGGGGGGTCAAGGGAGGTCAATTGCCCCCCACCCCCTGGCTTTGAGAAATCAATGTATTTACATGTAAGTGGGCGTGGTTCTTTGTGATTTCCGATGAAATTGCATAGTGTTTGGACCCTTTACCTCCCCCCCCCCGGAAAAACCTGAAATGACGTCCCTAGGTATTTGGTTTACGAAGTAGTCAACTTTTCGATGTAATAACTAGGGATGCACCGATTAATCGGCAGTACCGATTAATCGGCCATAATCGGCCACTTTGCCGATTATTAAAAATCGGCAAAATCGGGCCGATTAATCGGCTGAAAAATATTTTTCAGATATTATTCTTTAAAGTATATTTTCACTAGGAAACTATGATGAATAATTTTATTAACAGTTATAATAATCCTCACAGTTGATGTAAAGTTTTTTTTTTAAATGAATTCTCTTACTTTGAATAAATATACATAGACAACGATGCAACATTTTTCATGTGACGATAGTTTTCTCCTTAGCACAGTGCTTTCAGATAACCTCTAATTTTCAAAGAATAAAAGTATTGAATTAAATTACTACTGATTACTAAAATATATGAATTAAAAGTACTCCTAAACTGCAGCGTTCACCACACTCCCCAACCCCTTTTTTTTTTTATAAATTTTTATTTCCAATTAACATAACTAACACTGTGTTAATAATATTATTGACACTAATATGAAAATTAGTTCTAAGAAATTTGATAAAATATTGAAATTATTTTGTGAAAACTAGGAAAATGGAAAAAAATGTTCTCCCAGAAATAAATTACTTACTATTACTAAACTTGGAGTTGTATAAGAGATAAAAAACAGTGATGGTAAAATTGGTAGTAGAAAAACAATTATTCTTATCATTAATCGGCCGATTATCAACAGCCGATTAATCGGTAATCGGCCAATTTGCTTATCGGTGCATCCCTAGTAATAACCAATTTGATGAAGCGCCTTTGTCTTGAGTTACAGTAATCCCATTTACCAATGTCCTAAATATTTCTAAATATATCCTTAAGTATTTTTATTTGGAGCTAAAAAAATAACGTCACTTGTGATTCAAGTAAACAATTGCAATAATTTGAAATTTTGTATATATTCCTAATGCAGCAGAGACAATAATCTTCTAAAGTGTTCAGAATTTGAGGGGCATGAAGTAAGGGATTGGGCAGAGCCAGAAGAAACTTCAGACTATTTTTTGTAAAACTGGTACTTTCGACACTTGGTGTTGTTGTTCCAAAATGCACAAATAATAATTTTAAAAAATACTCGTAGAATATTTATGTCTTTTCTTCGGATTTTTTGGAAATTTCAACAAAACATGGTTTGCACTACTTAGTTAATGAAAGGATCCAACTAGTAAACAATCCCAATTACACTGTTTTTTGGTTTAATTTTCTTTTTCATATATTTTTTCCTGTTCCTCATGAAAAAAAATTTGAATCCTTATTATTAATTTTCTCAGATTCAAGCTGTTAATTCAAATGGGAATGAATGGATATTTATTTTTGATCAGAGTACTGTAACAGTTTGAATGAAACTGTTTACCATTTTTTTTTATCTTTATTTAATATTTTATAAGTTGTTATTATTTTTTTCTTTCATTTTTTGAAACTATTTGAATAATTTTTGATAAATAACTATCAAGGCACAAAAAAGCGAAGGAATATCAATGATAAGAATTTACATTTAAATGCTATTAGTGCAGAGGATATATGAGAAATACTACTGCAGAAAGCTTCCTGTAAGATTTTATTTTTTGCTTAAAATATTACTTTTGTCAGTTTCGTTTCTTTGCTTCACGCAATCAAACTTAGTGATTAGTTTATTTTTATTTATTTAAATTCATTGTCAATGACAGGTCGAAAATTGTTTTTTTTTTCATTTGCAAAAAGGGAGAATTTTCGTTCGAATAGTTATGCTAACTAGATAGAAGATGTCGATACACTTTAACCAAATTAAAAACGATCACCTAATGCATTGTAAGATTTAAATAATTTGTTGTTTCCTGCATGCTTTGATATTCTAGTCGCCTACTTTCTGAAACCACTGTATTAAGAAATCGCCTTTAGTATTCGTTTAAAGCGCAGCGGAAACGAGCGTTGCGCAAAAAAAAAAAAAAAAAATCTCATTAGCTTCTTGGAGAGCAACCAAATTTTCTACTTCCTGAACTCATTTGAAACAAGTGAGCCTGCATCTGATGACGCCATTGCTAACCTGTCAATCTTATCGTTTGGTACCATCTCGGGCCCCTCCCCTCCTCATCACTTTAAAGAGGTAGTCGCGCAACTACATAGAGATTTCTAAAAAGAACAACGAACAGTTAGAAGATTTGTGACACAAAAACTCTAGAACGAACTGTATTTGTACAACCGGTGTTTCTCTGCAGAGAAACAGCCGTAGCAAAAAGAAAAACGGTTAATTCTCTCGCTGAAATATCGAAAGAAAGTTCGTGGAATGTATACCTGTGTCTTTTTCATTATCACAAGTTGAAGAGTCCATTGTTGAGCTGTAAAAGTCTTTTGCTGACAGGTGAATCGAGTTTTTGAAAATGGCACGCACGTCCCCCCTCACACACATTAGCATACATTGTCATTATTCACATTTATGTATTTCATATAACACAGCAAAACTTGACATTTTGGTGAAATTTCCCAAAGAAAGCACAATTTCAGCAACTTGATAAATACAGTGGCCGCCGCTTATATTAATCCTTCATAACAATCCTTTGAAGTCTTGTCAGTTTGACAATAGATATACTGAATAACGAAAATGTTATTCACACAATAAACTGGTAATTTCTCAATATGATGTACAAGTACTTAAACCACATACGTTCTAGTTAAAATAAAGATAATGTACAGGAAAATGTATAATTCTCAACTTTTAACATCAACTATTATGGTAGTAAGTATACAGAAATAAATTGCATAAAGTGGATTAGACTTCAGATACAAAAAAGTGACATTCGTTTTAAACAGTTTTGATTCAACAAAGCAACCGATTTTATAAATCGGTTGATTTAACAAAGCTGGATTTTGTTCTGTTTTTCCGATTAGATTTATTAAAGTGGCTGATTTAATTAACCACTGATTCAATAAACCGGCGTCCACTGTATTGGGTTTCAAGCACACTCAATGGGGTTCATTCTTTAGAATTTTAACATTTTTTTTTTTTACCTTGGTTGCTGCACAACTTATTTTCTTTCTCCCATTTTGTACGCAAAAAATGTGCAAAAAACAAGTTAAAACCCTTATACAAAACATTAAATCATAATAATTCTGTGAAATCAGATGTGTTCAAAAACTGCGACTAAACAAGTGTTTTGGCAATTCACGTTTACGTATCTCATAGACAAAATGGAATAACACAGTAAAATTTTCACCACCGAAATTATAAATAGATCTTTGGTAAATTTCATGTGACTATTACTTTTGCATTGTGAAGTACGAAAGCTAAAATGCTCAATTTTGAAAATTTTCACTGAGTAATTCAAGAAGGAAAGAAAATAAAAACCGCATTTTTTTGAGGAATAATTCTAAACTTTTAACTAGGACAGGTAAACATATTAATGTTGTAGCCATTTTAAGAGACACTTGTTTTAAAAAATTAGCATTCTCAGCCTTTGTTTCCTTAAGGTACCCAATGGTTTTTAAAACTCACAGGAAAAGCAACGTATCGCACACATGAAAAATTTTCACTGTCATCATTAGTTGAAAAATGATTGAAAAATCCTTAAATAATGTAAGAACTGTTTAAATCACAATTTTCAATAACCCGCAGTTAAAATAATCGGTAAGACAAAATCTTCTGCTAATGTGTTTTACATTTTGCAGTACATATTTTTTTGCACTAAATTAAAAAAAAATCAAGAATGATCAAAGATAGTTAAAATTCTGAAGAATTATACAATTTTTAAAAATGTTCCTTAAGTTCTCACTAAGTCAAAATATTCGAAAAAGCTTAGTGAAGAAAATTTAATAATGTTACCTAGATTTAAAGCACAAATTTCACAGTAAAGTCAAGTTTTTAATCGAAAATACTAGCTCCTTTAAAAGTATTAATTTCCTAATTAAAAAATATCCTTATCTTTTCAAACAAGAAAACAGCTAAAATTGCGCATCCTTCCAATAAGGTTTTACTAGACAAGTAATTTTATGATTTTGAGTAAACACAAATAATTTAACGAATTTCAAAAGCTATCAGAATGCAAACAGATGCTCTAAACTTAATTTTAAAAGATGTTTCTTCTTTATAATGGCTTGTTTAAAATTTTGCTCAAATTTGAAACATGCAATTAAATTATGCAAAACATACTGTAAAATATCGTGGAAATATTCTGAGTTAAATTTCTTACAACTCATTCAAAATAATTGGTCTTTTAAAAGTTCTTCTCGCAAAATTCATCGAAATCAAATGTTAGTGCAATGATTTATTAAAAGACAAAGATGTATAAAATGAAAAAAGCAAAAACCAAAATTTAAACTTTTCACAATTTTTTACAATCATCTCCATTTTACACGCAAAACAAACAAACAAACAAAAAAAAAAAACTTAAGTCCTTTTTTTTTCCTCTCAAAAATTTTGTTAAAATCTCAAATCGTTGCTCGAGCGATAAAATTAAACAACCATTAATGTGGTGAAGGTATTGACTAACAACATCCTGATATGCTGCTACCAAACATATGAGAAACGTTGCCATGTATTGTTGTGCCATAATAATTTCAGAAATAAAGCCTCCTACAAGTAAATTCGAGAAGTCATCTTCTAAATTTGTCGTCTGATACCAAAAAATAGCTTTGTACTTCGACTAATAAAAATAATAAAACTGAATCATTCAATTGCAATATTTTAAATTTATCGTTTGCTTTCATTTAATGCTAATGAGATTTTGTGAACATGTTTTGGCAATAGTTAGAACTTTTATTTGTTTTAGAATATAAAACAGAGTTTTTGAAGGTTTTCATTCTTTTCTGATTTTACGTAATGAGTTGTTGTGGCGAGTTTTTATGGTGAGTACCATTCTAATAAAATTGTTTATTCTTTTTTGTTTCATTTACTTTAGTTAACTCATGTAGAAATAAAATATTAAGAGGTTTTTTTTTTCTAAGAGTTATTAAAAGTCTTTAAAGGAGTTTCGTAAAACGTGAGAAGACAGGTTTTAACTCTCGGAGACTGTTTGTGCTGTCGTTATGATTTAAAAAGTCTTGCTAGTGCTCCGCAAATTTTAAAAATGGTGAGAAAATCCTTTAAATAAGAAGCCGTGGAAGGAAATTACTTCTCAATGCGAAAATTGTATAATTGTAGGGTAGTAGACGCTTGATTTCAATAAAATGAAAATGTTCGTAAAAATAAAATTTCGCAAAGTGTAATGTTAAATTTACTGTGTGTGACATTTTTTAAACTTGAAAGAGAAAATGGTGTTCAAGGGTTAGTTAAAGAAGATATGGAACAAAATTCTCCCTTAAAACTATTTTGGAAAATTGAATGAATTGTTATGTGTGTGAGAATCTAGTGCATTTCAAAAAGCTTTTGATGGAGCTTAATGCAATATTCAATTATAGTTATGCAAGCTATTGAATAAGTAAGGGCGCTTTTACACTTACCGACACGGCAACGATAAATCGTAAGCGATTGTCGTCATCCGACATTGGAGCACGCAAAATTCATTAAAATATGCTATGCGCTTTTCCATCTCCCGATTCCAGGACGATTCTGCCGTCTCCGACCGAACGCTGTCGTTTGTCGTCCCATTCGTGTCGGATGGCATCCGTCTCTCCTTTAAAATCGGGACGATACTCATCCATCTGTTTTACTTTCTTCGAACTATATAGCAATTGCGTTTTAAATTCGACATCTCTTTATTAATAAATATAAGCTTCAATTTGCAGACGATAAACAAAAAGATGTAGCAATAAAAACAATTTTTATTCATTTTAGTTGGTATTTTTGTTTTCATTATTGTTTGCTCAGACGATTTTTTAATGCAACAAAAAAAAAAAAACTCAAGTTTTTCATTCTGACAGTGTTTGGCGCGCCGCCGAGGGATAAAATGGCGAATCTATTCGCAAAGAAGCGATGGTGTCCAACGAAGAGACGATTGACAACGAAAAACATATTTTGTTAACGAATTCTCTTCATTATAACGAAAATGGGGATACACTCGCTTAGTACTAAAGAGCACTACAATTACGAAAAACAAAAACAAAAACTATATTGCGACGACCAACTTATATCATGGCGAAACTGTGGACTTAATTTTTAAAAAAGTTCTATGGCAAACTTTTGGCAGTTAGATCCGCCATTTATCGCTCTGCAATTCCAGCAGATAGTATGCGTTTCGTTCTTAGTAAACAAGGTGAGTGAGAATGTAATAAAGTTGTGAATATCATGCACTCAATATCGTATTTTTCATTTGTTTTCTTTTTCTGGAAGTAAAGTAAATATAACAGTCGTAATCTGATAAATGGAGGAGCCATAATAATATACGTGTGAGCACAGTGCTATCTCGAAATGAAATGCGATGGAAAATGACCCGTTCGGAGAAACGATATCGTTTGAGTGGAAAAGCAGTGCTATAAACGACATGACACGGTACTTATCGTTGCTGTATTACCGTCCGACTTTCGTCGTTGTCGTGTCGTCAAGTGTAAAAGCGCCCTAAAGGAAACAGTAGCACTATGTTTTTTTTCTGTTACTTAAGATTTTTCAAGAAATTTTAGATAACTTCGCATTGTTCATTTTAAATCTACAATTGACTTATCTCCAAAGCTAGTTTTCATGTGTGATTAATATAGTCCATAGCACTTGAAAAAAAAAGGAGATTTAAGATCGTTACGGGTACTGCGATTTTTTCGTGATAAACGTTAATGAGCTCAATAACTCTTATTCTAATCATCTATTCAACTATTTAGCAGATTCCACATTATTTTTTTTAAAGTCCCCTTTCCTCAATATATTTAGTTTTTTTTCATTAAAATTTGATAGATTAAACATTATTTAATTTTTTGTGGGAAAATTTTATAATTGAAATATTTACATTTTTATAAACTTTTAAACACTTTATGGGTGTCACACCCCAGATGAGTGTTACTTAGGGCAGAGTGTTCCCCCTTACGTAGAAACCCTACCGCTATCTGTGCTCATAAAATCACTGTAAAAAGGGTCAAAGTTAAAAGTGCGTGTATACAAGGAAAAGCAGAAAAATGTAGCTATAAAAGACTGATATTAAATTCAGTTTTAATCATACGTATGCCTATTCCACCAACACACGACGATTAGTTTTAGTAGTGGAATCTATTTTGGGATATTCTAGTGAAAGGTTAAAATTCGAACAGCCGATAGTTTAAATTATATAGGGTAGACAGACCAGTGAATGACCACTTAAGCAAAATTTCATGTTTAAAAAATCGTAGTAATTTTAAATACTGTAATATTTTGTTCGTGATAGTTTAAATAGTTTTATTGATCTATGTAAATGCGTAAAAAAATGATGGAGCTTGAAAGGTACCGCTTCCGGCTTTTTGGGGTGTTCGAAGGAAAAATGGCGCAAAGACCCAGTGAATGACCACCTCTGACCCAGTGAATGACCACTAATTTGACCAGTGAATGACCACCTTAAATTTTGAGTTAGAAATACTTGAAGTTGGTTTTAGATATTTTCACTTTTGTATATTTTTATATGGCATGTAGTGATCCATTACTTTTAGTGTTTATTTATGTATTACATTTCAGGTTTATTTATTTATTTATTTATTTATTCGAACTTTCTTTTGCATCGTGAAGGTAGTATTGTAATCGCGGAAAGACTTCCCCTCAATTTTCGATCTAAAATGTTTTTTTAATCACGCATTAATGAATGCTGAGTAGTTTTTTCTGCCTATTTGCACATGCTTTGTACCTACGAACGTATGGACAACAGAAAAATACATGACGGCTTTCTACGTATGTAGGTATGTATTCATGTTTTATGTATGTATCTCGCACAACTCAAAAACTGTATGGCGTAGAAGATTGAAATTTCGCATGTGAACTTTGAGTGGGGTCTAGTTATGCGCCTAACCTTTTGGTTACATTCGAATGTTCCCAAGGGGGTCTTTTACCCCTGTTTGAGGTAAATATGTTAATTTCAAAGCAGAATTAAGGGATGTTGTAATTTAGCAACATCATGCTGATAGATCGCTTTACTTCTAGTCGCCAATTTTTCGTCGCCAACTTGGCGACATATCACCATGTTGGCGACAAAATTGGCAAAAAAGGACTTTTTTTTCGAATTTGTTTTTAATTTGGCGCTTTCGGCGATATTGAGTGAAGTATTCACTGAATAATGTTAAAACTGTGGATATTTAAAAGATGAATACTGCAAAACAGCTCTTGCATTAGTCTGAGACAAAGTGGGGGTTGTAACTGTTTGAAGTGTTTACTTTATCACTCTGTGGCACTATTATATTGTATGTTTGTTCTTCACACACATTCCATGCAGTTTTATGCAATTTTAGATCACAAACGCTAATAAAATTACATCAATTTTCTTTACATTTGAAAGAACTACTCTCCACGTTTACCATTTCTTTATATGTGCTGGAAAATGTCTAAAATGCTACGCACAAAAGTTATTTGACTTTGTGACCCTGTCATCAAAATATTTTTTTGTAAAAACTGAGTGTATGTATGTATCAATCTATGTTTTTCTTACTTCTCCCGAAAGCCAGTTAACTGAACATCGAACCAGGTATCGAAAGATTCGTAATTTTTAAGTTCATATGTTTGGTTACTTTACATAATTGTCAGAATTTATTAAGCAGAGCTTTTCATTAAAATGTATATTCTTAAGCACGTCTGCGTGGGCAAGAGCAAATTCGAATGGAAGAAACAAAGGGAGAATTTGGCACAGTGCTAAATTCTCCCCCTGGTTCTTCCCTTCTAAAACCAAGCTTTCTCTAATTCTCAACCCCTCTCTTTGTCAAAAATTTTCAACACAAAAGTAGCTTGTAGACGGGAATGTCAAGCATGGAAAGCGAATAGCTTAGGTAGTTTTTTGACACTCGATCCGAGGGAAAACGTCAATCTCAAAAAAGGCTCTTAGCGAGCCTCTTCTAATATAAAATGCATCGGTTCAAGAGGCCACCATGCTGACCACCGTGAAGCCCCCAAAATACATTGTTGAGAATGAAATTGTTCTAGTCGTGTGCTTCACTGAAAACCCGAAGTACGCCGCCGAAGGCGGTGTGCATCAACCTGCTGCAGGCAGATTGCACGAGCCGCCTTGGTGGCAGGTAAGGTTTTAAAATCTGCCGAAATGTTTTTGAAAATATTCCAAATTTAGCGAGTTTCAGTGTAAAACGACAAAAATATTTTACGTGATTTGTAGATAGTCGTCATGGACATGCAAACGGTTAAAATGGGTGATAAATTTCTCGACAAGTCTTTAAATTTAACTCTTTTTTTAAAAAACTTCGCCAGACTTTATTAAATTATGTCTCGACATTGGGCTGACGAGGGCAAATAAATCCCCCCCCCCCAAAAGATGTCTTGATATGTTCTTTCGATTGCTAACTATGTAAACTTTTTGCATTATTACACTATTCGCATGATGGTTCTCTGGACAACCGTACCTAAATATCGAATTTTGTCTGAATGCTGGCATTACTTCTAGAGAGATGACAGTCGATATCGTGACGAAAGGAATAAAAACAGGAAGCGAGCATATATTTTTTGAAAAACTGAAGTGACGAACAACTCAGTGGCCGTTCAGAGGGGTTGGGGGGTTGTCACTGCAAGGGGAAATTTTAACATTAGGTCCATTGGGTAAAATATCCGTGCCACGAAAAATTGGCCGTTAAGAGGGGTCTCCGCTTCGTAGAGGTGACCGCTCCAAGAGGTTTTCTGTATGCTAAGCTGTTAATGTGCAAGATGAATTAAAGCAATAAAAACCGCAGTAGTTTTCTTTAATTTTTCAAAACAACGTTAAAATCCCAGTGAATGAACAGCTGGTCATTCACTGGCTTTTCAGAGTTTTTCTGACCCAGTGAGTGACCACCCCGTAAAGCTAAAATCTACACATTCTATAAAGATTGAAACAATTAAAATCATACCCTGAATATACATACTAAATGATTCTTTTGTATAATTAAAAAAAATTAATTTATAAATACAATTAATGCGAATCAAAGTAGTTGTATACACAAAACCATCCTTATTATTTTAGAACAGAAAAAGAAATGGCGCACGACTGTAAACATTCTATAATTTTTTACTAGAAAAATACAAGACCAAAATAATCAATTAGGTATCAGATAACTCAGAATTTGAAGGAAGAAAGCTAATGAAGCCAATTTATCTAAAAAAAAAATAATTTAGAACCTTATTTTTTAAGAAATACTGCGAAGTGGTCATTCACTGGGTGGTGGTCATTCACCGGTCGGTATGCCCTATATTCTGTTTTTTACAACTTTAAGTTCCTTTTAGATTAAGAAACTATTTCATTAGTTTCATTCATTATAACTTGTGCATTGTTTCAGTGCGAAGTAATTGAATGTAACTTAATGCATCTTGAAAAGACAAAATGTCCACAATGACAGCGTTTTACCGTTTAGGCCAATTACTTAGCTTTAATCAAGTAGGCTTGTTGTGGTATTTTCATGAAAAAAAGAAAAAACTTAGTAAAATCTACTCAAGGTATTCGACGACAAAAATTGTTCTAATAAAAGCTATTTTTCTTTCTAGTTTTTTGGTGGGATATTCTTCTTTTTTTCGTTTGGCAAACCTTCAGTTCAGCACTTGAGTGCCAACACTTTCAGTTATAAAACATCAAATAATCTTATGAAAATAAAAGCATACTGCTTCGTAGAAATGAAGTTGTGTTACGATTTAGAAACCTTAAGTGCGTAGCATGCACAACTTTTGAGTCGATGATTTAGGTTTAAAAAAAAAAAAAAATCCTTCTTTGTATTTTGCTGCTTGTGTATTTTTGTGCTGCTTGTTTTTTTTTTCTTGTACGATTGTTGCTGTTTTCTATTATTTTAAATGCCTTGTCACTGGGAAATTAAAATTGAAAAAAAAATGCATGAAATTTTATACGTGTTTACTGAATTATTTTTTTATGAACTGAAACCAACCAGAACTTAAATAAAATCAAATCAGCCAGTGACAGCAGTTTAATTTTCCAATTGATTGCAAGTTTTAATATAAAACCTTCTCTATAACTGTTTGTGCGAACAAACTAAGGAGTTTCAAAATTTGAAACATATCTGTGCTTTTATCAGGATTATTTTCTTTTCTCAAACATGCTTTTCATGTGCATTAATTATACTTTACTGGATTTTAGGGACTTTCTTCTAGTAAAAATATTTCTTTTTTGGTTAAAGATATTTAAAAGAAAAATACAGCAGATACTAATTTTTAATAACTGTAAACATGAAACAAAAGGGATTTAAACATTTTTTTTTCGGCTAAGTAAACTTGCTAGGTTAATTAATCGCATTTTACTACATTATCTTTCTTTCTTACACTCATATGGTTTACAATAGTGACTTTGGATATATAAAGATAGAGCGTGTCTGATTAGATGTTAGCTCAATTCAAAAACTATTGATAAGGAAGAAAATGATAAAAGAAAGAAATAAATATAAAACATTTTATGCATCCGATTTTTAAAAAAATGATGTTTAAGAATAAAACCTTCACCTGATAAAGCTTTTTTTAACATCCAATACTAATTCGCGACCCTACAGCTGTTTTTGCTCACTTATTGTTTCGTTCAATTTGACATCATTAAAAAAAAACCCTGATTATACTTGAGATACTCATAAGATTTTCTCTTACACTTTCACTACTAAAACTTTTCTTAACGGGGTTTTTTAATACAGTTAGTATTATGAAAAACATACAATTTGTATTAATGGTTAGCACTTCTTCGAACTAGTATTTTTTTAAAGCAATTTTAAAGAATTTCTTTAAAATCCCTTCCTTTTCAGAATTTGGTCTTCCTTCTGACTTTCAAAACCATAACATATGAGCCTCGATGTGACTGTGACGCATTAAATGCACATTTCAACTTTAAAACAACGAATCGGAGTTATTTAAAATTTTATCAATGGTTTTGAAGTCCTCGTTATATAAAGAGAACAAACAATGAATATTGTAAGAAACTGCATATAGTACGCATATTACTCCTCACAGGACGTGAATCCGTATGAAGTTAAACACGTTTCAGTCCTTACGAATACATTGCAATTTATTGTGTGTTAATTGCTGACACTTAAATATTTTAATTATTTCAGAAGCTACGTTAGCTCCAATGCCTGGTAATCAAAGGAGAAAACCCGTGAAAGCAATTTATAATTTAGAAAATTATTAAAATACTGCATAATCTTTAATAACTTTTGAATTAATTAATTGAAGAAAAAATTATAATTGCATACATTGCATAATTGAGTATAATTACATATTCTTTATAAAATAAGCATTTTCAATGCAGAAAGTCAGAAACATTAGGCTAACGATAAGTTCAGAAACTTGAACAGGGCAAGTTAAAATTTTACATCTAAATATCTAAGCCTTTTTTTTCATTTTTAACTTTGATAAAATGTAATTTTAGCTCTTTCTGCCGTCAAAATTTCTTTGGTGAACATGATTTCCGTTTCTTTCTTTATTTTTTATTTCTATTTATTTCCACAAAGTTTGAGCGCCTTAAACTAAAAATTATGCTTCAACTTCAAGTATATTCTTAATAGTTTAAATTACCATTTCTGGTATGACATTAGTTCAGAAAACTATAAAGTTTAATCTCGTCTTGCAAAACACTTGATGCATATAAATATTTCATGCAAAAGTCTCATGATAATTAGACCTTTTCTTTGCTTTTTGTGCATATTTAAGTGAGACATAAATATCAGAGGTTTGTTAATGTGCTTTTTTAACCAAGAAATATCGCATTACTTATTTTTTTAAATTTAACTACTCTGAGTAGGTTTTCGAACAGTCTGTCCTAAACTTTTGCGTGTAAACATTTTCCAAAATCAGCTTTATCAGACTTAAAAATGTTTATTTCGAATAGACTTTTAGTTACTAAATTATAACTAATGTACTGAAAATCAAATAGTTGGAAAGAGTTGGGCAGCTGCATTTATGTCAAATAAAAAGCAAATACTGTTCTAGCTTGTCCGGTACATGTAGTAGATTTAGGTTCTTGCATGATTCCAATCTGCTGCATCTACTGAACAAACTATAAATATTTTTTCACATTTTTACTTTACGATAAAAGCTGCTGTTCTCGCTTCCTTACTGTCCCTAACACGAAAAAAAAAAATCAGTGCTGCGACTACATGAAATACATTCGACTGGGGTCCCTTGGGCCTTTTTTCGGGTAGCATTAGTCCAACTAACGAAAAGTTTAATCGGAACTTATCAGTAATGATTAAGTCAGTGCTGCCTTGACTTTAATTGGAGCAAACCTAACCTGGCAGCGTTTGAATGATGATTTTAAGATCTGAGAAGCCTTAACAATGCTGCCAAATTGACTTTGTCCAAACTATACAGCCCCTTGAAGCGAATAAGTAACTATCTCAGTTCTAAGGCAGTCTCTTTCCGTTTGTTGGGCCAATGTTACTGGCAAAAAGGGGAAAACTACCCTAGTTAACAGTATACAGTTTTTTACTTTTTTTTTAGAAAATTTCTCTGTTGTGCTTAGGACAAGTTTGGTGCTAAGGATTCTCACCCACCGGGTCCCGTGCGTGCCATTTACTCGCGACCACCTGTTCTGCTGTACGGGGAGTAGTATTGAAAGGGCGTCCGCTTACCGCCGGCCACTTGGAGGAAGGGGGACCGCCCCGGCGTCAGAGGTAGAACTCGGGCGAGCTGGGGTTGGAGGCCGCCCCGGCGCTCGATACGCTGGACATGGAGCGGGGGTCCCTTAGGGCGTGCAGCTGCTGCCGGAAGAAGTCCCGCTCTTGGCAGGCCCGCTCCAGCTCCTGCCGCAGCCGGGCCATCTCGCCCTGCAGCATGCGGTTGCGGGTCTCGAGCTCGTGCCTCTGGGCCAGCCGCTTGGTGCGGCAGTTCTGCGCATAGCCCCGGTTCTTGAGGGTCCGCCGCTTCTGCTTCATGCGAACCACCTCCTCGCGGGGGAACCCGTGCAGCCTCTTGTTGAGCTCGCGCACCGTCAGCGAGATGAGCTGGTCGTCGTCCAGCGGGTCGGCGCCGCCGCCCCGGCCCCCGCAGCCCACCAGCGTCGAGGAGGTCACAGAGCTGCAGCCGCTGCTACTACTGCTGTTGCTGTTGCTGTGGCTCATGAGGTCCCGTGACGAGGGCGGCACCCCCTGCACCTCCGGGTAGTCCCTGCGCCCGATGAGCCAGGCCTCCATGTCGGCCGCGCACTGGGGCGGCCGCAGGTCGAGGGGCCCGTCCTGGTGGGAGCCGTTGGCGTAGCGCAGGTTCTGCGTCAGCCACAGCATGCCGTCGTCCATGAGGGGCGGCCCCGGGGTGGCCGGCGCGAAGGCGGGCGAGGGCGGCATGCCGTGGCAGGGCGGTGTGGCGGGCGGCGTGGCAGCTGGCTTCCGGGGGCCCATGCCCATGCCGTAGACGTGGTGGTGGTGGTGTTGCGACGGTGGCGGCTGCGATGGCTCGACAAGGTGGTGCTGGGGTTGCTGTGGCGGCTGCTGCTGCTGCATGGGGCCCGCGCAGGGCCCCAAGCCCGAGCTGCTGCTATACTTGACTCGGTGCATCTCCTGCTTGACGACCTCCTCAAGGTGCTCGAGATCGAACTCGTGCACGTAGTCGACGGCCTGTGCGCCCTCTGCGGAGGCCCCGTCCATCATGGCGAAGTAGGCTGCGGGCCCCGTCGGGTCCTGGGGGCCCCACACCCCGTCCGTAATCGCGGGCGAGGGCCGACCGGCCCGGGCTCGGCGGCGGAGGATGCCGGCAGACGACTCTGCCGGAGACTCGCGCTGCACAGGGGACGTTTCTATTTCCAACTTCCGAGATCACTCCATAATGCTGGGTGAAATATTAATCGGTGCTTTTGACAGAGTGCTGAGTTCGTACTGGACGAGTCAAAATATGTAGTCTATTGTCTTTTGCTATTAGTGTTTCGATGCAATAAACCTATTTAGATATTGGTTTGTAACTGTTCCTTTTCTTTTTTTGGAAAGCGCTTCAAAGTTCGGACTTCACCAAGTTTTTCGTTTTAGATTTGTGGGATGGTGATTTGAACCAGTCGTTTCAGAGATTAGACCTCAACTACTTTTTTTTTCTCTTTAAGTTTGTACGTAGCCTCTTTAATTGGCGAAAAGAAATCGAGAAAAAATAAATGGAGTGTGAGAAATCAAGAACTTAGTGCGTTTCAAAATGATGCGTAAAAAAGTCTAACTTTGAAGGATATTTGGTCCCCTGCGATGCAGAAAATAATAGAACGAGAAAATGTTCATTGTAGAATGACAGTTCATAGTTCTGGTAAAAAGGAATTTCCAGGATAAGATACGATGTAGTGCGTCAATTATTTTTTAAATATTGCTCCCTTGAAGCACGGGAGGAATAAAGTTCAGTTGCGAATATATTTGAAGTCCTATTGGCAGAAAAGTGAAGTGGTAAAAATAGAAGAGAGAGAGCAAATAGAGATAGTTCGCACAGGAGAAGCTGCAGAAAAGGTTAAAAGGTCCCAGGTTTTTCCATAGTCAAAAGTCTCTGAATTGAGAAGGTGAGAATTCTTTAGGGCAGTCACAGAGTTAAAGTTGAACGAGTAAAAATAAGCAATCCATTCACAGTAGCATTCTTTCACGGGGAAGGTCTGCCGATGATAATCTCAATTAAGATCCCCTCGAGTTCGGGGGGCTGCGTCAAGTCAAACAAGGTTCCATTTTTTCCCCTGGCAGAAATACTCCTCCACCCCCACTGTGATCACGGGGGTCAGAGAGAGACACTCGAGGTAAGAAGAAAGAATCGGGGGAAAAAAGTCCATGGGCAGCAAAATAAAAGCTCCTCAAACGGCAGGCTAGAGGCAGAGGCTCCGCATCATCATGGTGAGGGGAGAGAAACCGCCACGGTTGCAGCTAAAGTCCCGCAGCAGTCAGCATTTTCTGTTAGCGTGGAGTTCGGCTCTCTTCTCCTGGCTGAAAACTTTTGCTGACTCAACTCCGCTCTGGATCCGGGACCGCTTGATATTTATGAAGCGGCTGACGTCACCCCCACCTCGTCAACCAATGGAAGGGCTTCGACGTCACGGGCGGACGACATCCTTTCCCCCCTTTCGGGGCGGTTTTTGCCCCCTCTTCCTTCCCCGAACAGAGGAGGGGGTGCACAGAGACCAAACGCGCTTTTTGAGCGTGACTATACGCGTACCCAAGACGTTTTTTGGTCCCTAAATTTCTTGCGAAATTCCCACTCTTGGCACAAGTGATTTCTTCCCAAAACTTTCCGAACTTTCAGACACACTCCTCCTCAGACAAAAATTGCGAGTTTCTCCTCCCATGTAATGAAACTCTAGTTATTTCATTAAAAAAAAATTCTTGCGATACTTTTAATCATCGCTACAGATTTTTCTTAAAGTCTATTTTCACAAATTAGTCCTTAAACTGATTTTGCAGAAAAGTGCTTAATTATTTAAAAAAGTATTACAATAACCGTGTTTTTAATCATTATTTTGCCTCCCTCCCGATTTCTGGAAAAATTAGCTCATCTTTTTTTCCTAGATCTTGAAAATTCTCCCTGAAAATGACGAAATAATAAACATCATTTGGACTTAGATTAATTTGTTCCACAACCTTACATCATCAAAAGTTTCACATACATGTCAGGTAAGTTTTTTCGTCTTATTTTAAAGGCATTTTTTAATTTTCATATGCTGTACTTTGATAGTTTGTACCTAAACTTGCTTCAAATGTTGTTGATTATTTGCATTAAATACCATTGAATACCATATACATTACATTATTTTTCATATTAATTTCCTCTATTTTTTACTTTTTAGTGACACTAAAAAATTAAAAAAATGTTACGTTATTTTTTTTTAGATCGAGTTTTATTTAAAGTACCGAATTTTTAAGTGAATATATCTCTTAGTGTGTTTTTGATTCATTAAAAGTTGTTTTTTATGTTGATCATAATTATGACGTTGCATATGAATGTCAAGTGAGATGAAAAATGCATATCACTGTGCAATTGATTATAGAGTGATTGTTATAAATAGTTTTCCAACAATTATTATTTTTGCATTTGGCCACAAAATTTTGAAGTTTGTTTTAAAATGGGCCTGCGTATTGGTGTCTCACCTGTCTACAGTCCCAGTGCATTTCACAAAAGCTGACATTTGTTATTTCATGCGGCTCCTCTTCCGCTTCAGTTCGCTTACTGCTCAATCTTTTTACACACATGTGATAATTTTACGCATACGTTTGCTCCTTATTCCTAAATTTTTAAACTTTGACTTTTAACTTATATTTGAATACAGGGAGCCCATTGTACACCGTAACATTTAAGTATCAGCTTTCTAAAAATATTTTTTGTACTTGAAAAATAATAATTTGTACATATTACGGGTGGGCCCGTGCCGTCAACCCCATTACACATACAAATCATTTTTTTCTAATATACAAAGCTGTGTACTTTATATAATGGTACATAATGATTTCTTATGTTCAATTATGTAAAAATTAAAAGCAAGTTTAAAACTTCAGGAAAAAAGGGAAAACATACGTGACATAAAAATGTCTTACCGTACAAATAGATTGAGTCTTAGGTAGACACAGGTCCAGATCAATATACACTGTACTGTTTCATTAGTCCGTAGCACAAAAATGCTCGTTTCCTCATGATTCATGCGTTGACACATACACGTAATTGAAAAATTATAGCATTTAATAAATTTTGGTGTTTTATTGTTTTTTGAATATTGTAACAGATTACTCGTAATGACTCTCCCTTAAGATGAAATTGTGTTTAAGTTACTCTTATTCATTCTAATTGGTACTATTTTTATTACACTATAAGTTGTTTTCTTTGGGCTCCTTTCCCCTTAACACCAGGTACTTTGTCATGATGTTGGGATTTTTATTATTATTATTTTTTTTTTTACTATTTCTAAGATCATTTCTATTTGGTAATTGGATGACTATTAGTAGAAAAAGTTTATCTGATGCAGTGAGGCGGAAAAATGGATGTAAGTGAACTTATTTAAGTTTTCAACGCGGACAAAGTCCTAGTTAGGCTTTCAATGAAAAGTGTTTCGAAATCTTACTGTTTCGCACCACCTAAGAGAGCTACTAGTACTGTACCGTATAACTCCATACAGATTATAGTTTATTTAACTATTTATTTGTAATTGTTATCTTTAAATTTTTAATGTCGGTACTTGCACCCCTTTGCTTCTAGTTGTTTCAATTTTCGTAAGAAACTTTATTATATTTAAATAATCGTTATAAGATCACTCCACAAACTTCACTTAAGTGGACACTTTTCCGAAATTTCGACTGAATAATAGAGCATTTCACATCCTGTGCTCTTTTGCTATTTTTTGTAACTTTCCATGAGGTGAATTTAGGAAGTATTTCAAGAAGACTTTACCTTTCCTTTTAAGAAGCAATTGCCTATTAAGATTAAAAAATATGTCTGGTACGCTAAAATATGGCAGGGATCTAATTTTGAACACCATTTTATTCAGTGGTGTAGCCGCGGAGGTGGAGGAGGTGTCGGCATTAACTTAATATTTTAATTTTTTACACTAACATCGCCAGTTTAAAAAAAAAAATAACAAGCTTTCTACAACCTTTTATTTTCATCTTGGGTCAGTTGGGGCAAAAGAAATAAACTATATTGCTGCGCTTCTGGTAGTTTAAAAAATTAAATTGTTGGTAACCACCATTGTGAGTTCACCATTATTAGAAGATGAAACTCAGAGATTTTTTTTTTTTTTTTAATTATTTTCATAAAGTTGGTAATCTTACATTTTCCACTTCAGCAGGTCTGCAAATGCGAAGGAACTGGTAACAATTTTTTTACCACTAAAAACATTCGTTCATGAATTTCCAATTCTCAGCTACTTTTGACGAACAATTTATGTATTTTCTCCCGTTTACCCCATTAATACGTTGGTTTAAATGGGAGGAGACAATTAAATTTTCATTATTCTTTTTTCTCTTTCAAACGGAAAAGTTTTGGTGTAAATTCAACTTTAGTGACTTTTAAGCAAATTGAACGCGTGATTACTTTTTTGCCTAATTTTTCTTTTTAAATGATTTCGGATTACTTTTGAAGTGGGTAGCATGCGACTTATGGGCCGCTGATTGACGCAGTTTTTTTTGAGGGAAGGGGAGGATTTGTGATGTAAATCACTTTTCTGAGCATTTTACACAAATCAAGAGTATAATTATTTTTGCGTAACTTTCTTTTTAAATGATCTCAAATTACATTCAGCGGATTGCAAGCGTCCGACGGCCACATATTGAGTACTTGTTTGTATAAAACTTCTTAAGCTTCTGAACTAAATCTGCTTAGAGTGATTATCTACCTACATCAACTTAAAAGGGAAATAAATGGGATGCTTCTGTTTTCCTATGGTCTCCGGGATAAAAGGAAACATAATGTCATTTGCTTATAGTCTTGAATACAATAAGGGAAATTTTATGTCTTAGTGCATCCAAAATAAAAAGGGAGAGACTTAAAACTTGGAGAATGTTAATGAACCAAATTGTATATTAAAAATTTTAAAATTTGCCTTAAAGAAGCATCTTAACCAACAGTACTAATCTGCTGTAAGAAGGTAAAAAACAGTGTCTGCAATTTTTTTTTACTTTAAATATTTTTCTGCATTTTTGTCATTGATTGTATTTTAGCTTTGTTTTATGAGCTTGCTCATTTGGTTACAGTTGAAAATAAATCACAAAAAAGTAAATAAATAAAATCAAATTCTAACCTTGCCCTAGTGTAAGTATCCATTAAAACCGCATTCCTTAAAATATCTAAAATACTGATCTCTGCAGATACTGCTCTTTACTAATCTACGACAGTAATAGATGTGTTACTAAACTTCAGCACTTGGAATGATTAACATTCAACCAATTTTCTTCTATAGTTAAAAAAAACAAGGTTATTTGGAAAAGCAGATTAAACTCTAGTAAGTTTAAAGGTCTAAATAATTTTTTTTTGCTGATTCCTGGAGCTTCGATCTGAAAGTTTTAGGTAATGGAACTGAAATAGTTCTTGCGGCTTTAAAACTTAGTCACTTTAAGTTTTTGCGTTATGTTTTAAATCTTGATAAACTCCAATCAAAACTAAATTAAGTTTGAAACAAATTGAAAGAATACGCGTTTTCAATCTTCTGCTCAAAATGTTAAAATTCAAATGGTCAAATAAAGAACATAATTGTTAAAAAAAATCTTTAATTGCATAATTGCAATAAAACTAAGACGTGGTATAAGGAACCCTTTTGTCAATGAAAAACTAATAAAAGATGAAAAGACACCCAGCAAAAGTGACGTAGAGGAACAATCAAGACTTTAAATAGTAAAACACAGGATTAACGAATTAAACAGACGAAAATGCGAAGTCTGAATCTAAAGGAACAAGTGTTTGCAATTCCTGTACTCCTTTTTCCTTTGTTTTAGTTTTAATTTATCGCACAAAGGTAAACAATTTAACTATATGATGTTTAATTAAATACGTACATTGACATTTTCTTTCTTAGTACTTTAACAGCAAAATTACTACAAGTTTGTGATTAACAGTCAACGCAATAAAATATAACTTATTAGATACAACTGCTAGTAAAAGTTTGAAATAGGAATAGGAGGGTGTTTGAAAAACATTGGGCTTTTAGAGTTTCGTTTCAAAAATAAAATATTTAAGTTACTTGATGAAATCCAATGCAAGAATACATTTCATAAACTGACTGATATGTTTATTACATACAATATGTTTTTTCCCAACGCTGTACGAGCAGAAAATGTAACGCTTGTGTGGAGAAAGAAAATATTTTCATCAAAAAAAAAAAAAAAGAGTTAATAAATGAAAACATGTTATAAAATGACTGAAATTTTTTTGACTTTTGTTAGTAGTCAAGCGGTTTACTATTTTCTCAAGAAACAATGTTTCTACCAGCCAAAAATAACTTTAAAACAACCCGGATGCGTGTGTTACATAGTTTCCTTCGAATGATTTTCTAATTTTGAAATGCTTGCCATTTTAAACACTTAAAAATATTAGCAATGTGTCAACAATGTCAAAACTCTGTTGGAAAGCTTCCCGATAGCGAAATGATGCAGCTGTCGACTGGCATGTCAACTGGCATTTAGATTCAGTTAACGAAGTTGCAGTTGAACTCTTTGGAAAATTGTTTTAATTTATTTATTATTGAGTTTTGTTAACCCGTACCTTCTAACTTTAGAGCCAGTAGTAGTAGTTATAAAGAAGGAAGTAATTTCGTGCTTTTATTTAACGCAGAAGATGTGAGCTTATGGATTGCAGAAAATCTAATACAGATGGAGAGATTCTTCGTCTTTTTTAGAAGCTTTTTTTTTTTTGATGTTACTTCATTCATAAACTATCATATTTTACATGAAAAAATTCTCTTTAAGCAAGAAACACGCGAAAGCAGTTATGAGTAATGTTTGTGTTCTATTTTGCTTCGTTTTTATAGCTTTATAATATGTGTGCTTGCCTTAGGAAAGAATAAGAGCAATACTACAATCAATTAATGAATGAATTTAAAAACTGATTGTTTAAATGTTTCTCGTGGCAGGAAATTGCCTTTAATCACATAAAAGATGAAAGTATAAATATTAATATTACCGGTGCTAAACACCAATAAAGCTTTAAAATCACACACGCAATTGCAATGAAGCTGCGAGAGAAAATTTCGGTAAATTTACAGACAGCTGTGATTGAGGCTTAATGTACACAAAAATAATATACGAACTAATGCACTAACTTTGATGAATTAAGATTTCTTGGGTTCTTGTTTTATCTTTTGAAATGAAGCATTTGAAAACGAAATCAGATGTAAGAAAAACTTTTCTAGCATATGTTTTCCGAATGAAGTACGGTGAAGTTGTTCATGCTGTTCTATCTGTGCTTGATAGGTTTCCTTTGTAATCTCTTTGCATGGGCGGAAAATTATGTGCAGAAGCCACTGACGGTTGTCACAAAAACAGACGAAAAAAGAAAAATCAAGAAAATTTTTAAATTCATTGTTGAGAGCTTTCCCAAACGTTTTATACTACATGGTGCTTATAATGCCATGAATTGATAAAGAACATTTATTTGTGTATACAAAAAAACAAAAACTGTTTAAGATTCATCATTTTCTTTAAAAACTTCTTTCAATTCCGTGTTTCATCAAGCACCAAATCCCTGCCCCTCCCTTTATTGGTAAAATATTAGCTTAAGATATATTGGCGGCTATAACATCAAAAACCGAAAGTGGCGTCAATGAAAGCATTAACTCTTATCCCCGATTCTATTATGACAGCTTATATCCTTAGAAGGGCATTTCCACTTAAAAAAAAGCATCGTTTGCCGTACAAAACAGCCTGCAGAGACTTTAAATACGTTGGGTCCTTGTTTCGTTGAATGGAGTTTTGAAGGACGTGGACTTTACTTCTGTCAAATACGGTTAAGTTTTTAAGATTTTCGGAAACAGTCTGAATATTATGTTTTTTTTTTCTTTTTTTTTTTTTTTTTGTTTCCGTAACGGACGTATCTTACGAGACACGTCCGTTACAGAAAAAATGCTATTATTTCATTTTTTTCTGAAAATCTTCAAAATGTAACTTCATTACATGGTAGCAAAGACCATATTCTTCATTAAGTTCGTGAAACAGAACAATGATTTTACATGTTTCTAGTCTTTGTAAGCTGTTTTGGGAAGAACTGACGGTAGAACTGCTCTGACCAAAACCCCCTCCCCCAAATGTAAACTCTGTCTATGCAAGTGCATGGAGCGAAGTGAACAGTGATCTAAATCTTTGAAGAACTTATGAGAGGTGAGAGCTTAGAATGGCATTAACGTTGCAAAAAAATCTATTTCAGATGAGGATCAAATTAACAAGATAATTATGTTTAAATCTGAAGCTATTTCTTTTTAATAAATGCTCTTTATCCGTATAAGACTGTATAAACATCCTGACTGTTATCGAAAATTCTACGGTAGCTTCGTTTTACTTAGTGAAACTATTTTAAATTTATTAAATTACCTGCACTTGCTCCGCATCAATGACTCCTTACATTCTCTTACCTTTCGAAAATACGTTAGATATGCAGTCGTTCCTCGCTTAGCTTGTTCTGTTTTTATTATTATTTTTTTTTTCTTTTCAAATATGTTCATTCTTTTTCTTTTCTATTAGTAATGCTTTTCTGTGGGTATTGTAGTACTACTAGTTAAGGAAGGGGGGGGGGTACAAAATCACCAAAGAAGTGTAGACAATAGTTATCTGATTTCAACTCATAAATACTAACTGGAAACTTGTATCTGTATATGACTGTATTATTGCTACACTGTAAAAAATGAATGTTGTTTTTACAGTATGATACAGCTATTATTACAGTCATTTTGCAGTAATAAAAGGTAAAACTGCTAATTTTACAGTAGTAAACTCTAAAATTGTTAGTTTCAGTTTATTACTGCGCATTTTACAGTTTTAAACTGGAACCTCTGCTAACCTATTACACTTTTGCTTTTACAGTATAATACAGCTAATTTAATGGTAATAAACTGTAACATTGGTTATTTTACAGTAATAAACTGTAAAATAGATGATAGTTTTACAGTTTATTACCGCGCTTTTACAGTTTTGAACTGAAACCTCTGCTTTCAGTATTATACTGTAGAAACGACTTATTTTTTGCAGTGTAGGTGATAATTACAGTTGTAAGTAGTGTTCAACTATGTAGGGTGATGGGGGGCAAAGTGAAATAGTTGTGTTTACTCACCTGTTTCAAAAGGAAAAAATGGGAATTTTGCTCTAAAAGTTATTGTGCATAAAGAAGGAATAATGTATTTTGCAATGCAACTTTAGTTGAAATATTATTTTTCATCTTTGGCAGTTATTTTATACTTTTAAAACAAAGGAAAATTTTCATCTCAAAAATCATGGGGCAAAGTGAAAAACTAAATATTTTTGTTACGAAAAATTTTCTATTTTCTTCAAATTAATGTGTAAATAAACAAAAAAAATAATTATTGATGAAAAATAAATGAAAACGTATCAATAAATGAATAAATAAATTAGTTGACATGTGAGAAAATTTTTTTCGTGAATGAAATAGAGAATGAATAAAAATATGATACACTGCTGTTGTTTTTACAGTATAGTTCTGGCTGCCGAAGTTCCAATTTAAAACTGTAAAATACACAGTAATAAACTGTAAAACTAGCAATTTTACAGTTTCTTACTGTAAAGTAAGCAATTTTACAGAGTATTGCTGTAAAATTTAGTTGTATTATACTGTAAAAACAACAGTATAATACTGGCAGCAGAGGTTCCAGTTTAAAACTGTAAAATGCACGGTAATAAACTGTAAAGTTAGCAATTTTACAGTTTATTACTGTAAAATTAGCAATTTTTACAGTTTATTACTATAAAATCGGCTGCATTATACTGCAAAAACAATTACAACTTATTTTTTAGTGTTGGGTTGTGGTGCAAAATGAATTTTTCAAGATCAGCAAAAAAATGAGCGAAAAAATGGGAAATCAACTTTGCGCCTTTCCACATTCGAAATTAGGCATTCCGAAAGAAAAATAAACTCCCTCCTCCCCCTCCCGTCACAACATCCCTTTTTAAAAATAGCGGGGGATGACCTAAACATAGTCTACCTTGATTCCATTTGTTCGACAGCGACATATGGCGTGGGAGAGAGGGATAGAAGTCCTTTCTCTTAATTCCCATCCTTCTGGCGACGAACGGCCGAAGGGGATCAAGTGCACTGCCGGGGCTTCTCCCGTAAGCCCCGCCATGACCTTTCTCTCTCCTACGTCAATTGGATCGCGTTTTTTCCAGCTTTATTCTCGAGTGGCGCGTGTTTGTTGTTATTGTTGATCTCTTCCCTCGTTTCTTCTCTGAGATAAGGAGATAGCGATTGTGAACACCTGCAGATAAAATTTGTTTAGGAGAAGTCTTCTGAGGAAAAGAGGAGAGCGAGAAAAAGTGAATGCTACCAAATGATCGTTGTGTTTCTTTTATTTATTCGGCGTATTTTTGGCTTTTGTGAACAAATATTTGCTCTGTTGTGGTCGCTTTTTGTTGTTTTGTTTTCTGAAAGTTCGGGACTTGATTATGAGAACCAATATAAGGTTATAAATTTGTTTCATTCTATCCGCTCCGTCGATCAATTGTTTCGCTCTTTTTTATGTATTTTCCTTCAACTCATAATTTAATGCTCTTAAATGAATAATAAAATTTCACAACTTATATATTTTTCGTGCCATTCCTATGTCTCATGAAAGCAAAAAAACGGGAAACAAATCTTTATTTTCATTTTTTGTTTTTATTTTGTAGAGTTTTTTCTTTATCTCAGTTGTTTTCTAAACAAAAAAGTAATGTTTACTATGGGTCCTAACTCTTGAGTGAAAATGGGAGGGAGGGGAGACACATGATTTGAACTATCATTAAAACTAAAGTGTTATGTTTTACCTTAATCGCAAATTTCTTGCTATTGAAAAATTAATTCATTTTTTATTAATCCAATATTTTCGGCAAAATCTGTGCGTATAATTTCTCTAGTTTCGCTTTCTCTTATCTGTTGTAAATTTAATGGATTATTCCGCTTCTCTGATTTGACTCTAGACATAGTACTAGAAGCCCTGGTAGGTGACTGTATTCTTTAAGATTTAGAAAATATTTTCAATGAAATCTTTCCTAAGATTTGAATTGTGTTTATGTTACTCAAAACCTCAAAACTACCACTTATGGTATAGTTTTCACTCTATGGTATAATTTCAGTACAAATATAAGGGGGGAATTTTTCGCAATTCCTCGTTCTATACATTATCCTAAAAGCGCAAGAAAAAAGAGTAATAATTAAATAAATAAATTAACTCTATTTTATTCAACCGGATCAGAACGGAGTTTATTTAGTTTCGAAAAATGTTTCAAAGCTTTCTTTTTTTCAGCTTTTAATCTTACTTACTGTTATACGGAGATGTATGATTTCATACAATTTAAGAAATATATATGCTTTATTGTTACCCTTTTAATTACTTTTCAGTGCAATCTTATTATTTGACCTGAAAAAGTTTCTGAAATTGTGTTTTTTATATCAACCCTTTTATCACTGAATTTTGGATGTACTATGTATGCTATAATATTCAAATGTTTTTAATATTTATGTGACATTTTGTAAGTGCAAAGATTTGAATTTTGTCTTGTTAATTTACTTTTAATCCTTACAAGTGACATTAGTAGCTTTAGTTTGCTCCCTGTTTTGCTTCCTGTTTCTTCAAGCAAATCTTGACATGTTTTAGTGCGTAATTCGAGAGATCTTTTCAATTCGAGAGTTCGTTTTATTAAAAAATAAATAAATCTGCTTTCCTCATCTTTTTAACTGAAATCTCCAGCGTCACAGGTGGAGGTTTTATAAATACATGTTCACACTGAGCCTCATTTTTCGATAATCGTCTTCCTACCCGATTCCTTAAGGAGACCGCAGACGAAACACACGAGGTAGGGTGGGGGGAGGGTGCGAAAGACAATCTATTTCCGTACTTTTATCCGCTCCGGCATCTTCCTTCCCTCGAGATACCTATCGCCGGACTTTTTTTCCTATCCAACACCTCTCGCAAAGCACAGCGGGAGTGACTCAATGTCTGAGGTGCTTAACCCATTCACTGACCCAAGCGAAAAATGTTTTCCGCCGCAAAGCGACCGCACCGTGCATCACTCACCGGTTCCATTTCGCCGCAGTATGATAACACTTTTCTCTCCATTTTGCTACGGGGTTTAAAATGTTGTTTTCGCAGTCGAACTTGAACTTGAAAGGAAAACTCGCAATTCAGTACCTGTAATTTATGTTATATTTTACATTATTTATTTTATCAATCATTTTACAATTATTTTATTTTTGTTTATTTTTATTTATTTACTTATTTTTTTATTTACCAGTCCACTAATTTATTTATTATTCTAACATAACTGTGTTAGTACTCATCGCTTTCACAAAATAACGTGAAACATATTCCCTTTTAATATCTCTATAAGCAATTACATGCTACAACTAGCAGAAAGGGAATCCTAACAAACGAAAGAACTTTCATTTGTTGTTTAATTTTATCTAAAATGCAGTTATTTCTTCCAGGGAAAGGAACAAAATTCCGTTCCTTGAGCATGAGATTTTTCTTTTATAACTAGGTGTATCACAAAGGACAAAAACTGAACTCTATTTTGACATTTACAGAAAGCACTGTCAATGAAGCCCTGCTAAACTGCTCATAACAAAGGTGCATCCTAAAGAAAAGGAGAGAGGAAAGGGGTGTCGCCCTATTCCCACGAGAGCACTTCTCACTGCTGCTTGCTGTCCGAACCAAATCGGACCGTGGCATTTGAACAAAAGTGCCGCTCCAATCCCTTCCATGTGGTTATTTTACAATAAGACAATTCAAAGTAACTCGGGTACTTAAAAGGAGGTTTACTAATGCAATTTTACAGAGCATTTGACGTGCTTTAGTACAAGATCATAAAAAAAAGCTTAGCTGTGTAAATGACTTCCCGAAAGGGTAGAAGGAATCGGCGACTTTTGATGCATTGTAAACATAGCGACCAATAACACAAAGAGATATCTTTAAGTGTTGGTCCATTTATCTTAATTTCTATAGGAGTCTATATCGCACTTTGAGTGCACGGATTTTAGTAGCTCAATCGTGTGAGCTATTTTAAAGATAAGCAGTTACAAAAGATCAAAACTTGCGACAAATCCCTCGTTTCCCTAAAGACTATTTACTTGAATACACCCCCCCCCCCCACCCAAAGCCGTGTCCACTTAATATCAGTCGTATAGCTTGAAGATACCCAAAAGAAACACTATGGGAGGTCTCCCAAGAAAGCTTTTTACCAACCATCTGAACAGGTTTCCATTCAAGCAACAGCCAGAAAGTCATTTGCCATGCGCTACCCCTTCCACATGATTTTCTTATAACAAAATATAGTTAAAATCAGAAATTAATTTCAAAACAAGCATTACTACTGTTACATTTTGGAACATTTAATGTTCCAAAATTAAAATACAATAGTTACAAAATTAAAATATAATACAAAAAATATTGTGAAAAAATACTTTATAAATTTGGAGAATTATGACAAATTTGGCAAAAGATGCTTTTAAATGAAGGTGAGGTTCAGTCAAAAAAGTAGGGGGGGGGGGGAGGTTGGAACACTGATTTAGTTTCTTTATTTTTTAATCAAGCTTGTAATACTGGCCCCTCAAAGAGAATATTTTTTCACTTGTTCATCAAGAGTATAAATAGCAGAAAGCAGAGGAAACAAAGCTTCCATAAAAAAACTTTCTTCTGATTATTTAAAGCATTATACTCCATACATGACCATACGACATTATACTCTAGTATATCTAAGAGTACGTGAAAGGATGATATATCTCGATAAAATAAATTATATAACGATCACAGGTTCTTAATATCTTATAAGTTACATCCATTTGACCCAAAGAAAATACCTTTGGTACCGCTTCCCTCAAAGCACCAAAACCCGGCAGAGAAGCGAGATAACAGGGTTTGCGCCTGGAAAAACGGCCGACACAGGATCGTCAAGAGCGAAAACTGCTAGGTTCGCTGTGACGATACAGGATCGTCGCGGCCAGTTAGGAACCAAATTCTGTGGACGAGCCTACGTCGGCCGGAGCGGTTTTTACACAAAGTGCGCGGCCGATCGTGTGTCGGCCGGGGCAGGGAATGGGTTAAGAGCCTGCCTGAATGACGGGGCCGACACGAGAAACACGTGTTCCGGGGTTTATGCTCCGAGCACTCGATCTGCCTTCTTCCAACACCCGCCGCATATATTTCATTAAAAAGCTGCGCCCGGAAAGAGTTATGATGTGTTTGTGTTAGCGGAGAGATACAAGGTCGTGGTAATTCTGTGATGGATAGATTTCTGGCGGTGAGGAGGCAGTATTGATATTTAAACTAAAAGATCATGACGAGATATACCGGGTTGAAAAGAGAACGTAGCGTAATAATCTAACTACCTATATTAATGAGAAATATTATTTTATTAAAAGCTGCGCTCTAAAAGAGTTATGATGTGTTTATGTTAGCGGAGAGATACAAGGTCGTGGTAATTCTGTGATGGATAGATTTCTGGCGGTGAGGAGGCAGTATTGATATTTAAACTAAAAGATCATGACGAGATATACCAAGTTGAAAAGAGAACGTAGCGTAATAATCTAGCTACTTATGTTAATGAGAAATATTATTTTGTTAAAAGCTGCGCCTAGAAAGAATTATGCTGGTGAAGAGATACGAAGTCGTGGTAGTTTTGTGATGAATACCTATCGTGCTGTGAAGAGGCAGTTGAGACAGTATTAGTATTTAAACTAAAAGATCATGGCAAAATATACTGAGTTGAGAAGATAACGCAGCATAATAATCTAGCTACCGATATTAATGAGAAATATTATTTTATTAAAAGCTCCGCCTTGAAAGAGCTGTGATGTGTTCATGTTAGTGGAGAGATACGAGGACGCGGTAGTTCTGTGATGGATAGATTTTTTGCAAAGAGGAGACAATATGTACTGATGTTTAAACTAGAAGATTGTGACGAGATATGAGCAAATATTTAGAAAAGTGCCAATTTGAGTCCCAAGGGAATTTTCACTAGTATTTCAATAACTAGTTAAAAAAATAATTTTCCCCAGAAAGAAGATAAGGTTCTGCTTTCATTTCATCTAATAACATCAGAAAAAAAAAATTTTTTCTTCAGAAAATATTATTTTTATACATCAAAAATCAGATCGGTAACGTGTCCCAAGTAGCAAAGCTTAGCATGCAAACAGGTCATGCGCACTTTCTAACTTCCCAAAAAAACGCACTTGCACAAAAAACGATTCTATTTTTACCCCTTTGTTAATATTTTACTTCATTTTTGGTTGAATCGTTTTCTGATTTTCTAGCCGATGCGAAATAAGCGTGTCCCAAGTTTCGCCGTCAGAGTGGTAACAATAACTTCCGATCTATGTTTAGGCTCCCAAAATCATTTCCTGCACCAAAACCACGTGATACTGAGTACCTGGCTGAATGTTTTATCGAATCGTAATTAAAAATTTGCATTTCTGCATCTAAAATTGCAGGTAAGTTTTTTTAAAGTGATTTTATAAAATGTGTGTCATTTGAGTCATCAGATCGGTAACACGCTCTAAAATGCGCAGTTTTTATTATTTTAAAAATTATTTTATATATAAGTATAGTCCTTTATTACAAGTGAAAAAACCACGTGTTTGATTTTGGTTTAGTGTGATCGACTCGGAAATAAAAAAATAACTTTGTCAGTTTGTCAGATCGGTAACAGTCAGAGCGGTAACATTGAAAAACAGGGAATATGTTACAGAACTAACTCACACGTTTCAGAATTATAAAAAGCAAAAATAATAGGTTTTAGCCATATATATTGAATATTTTTGTCCTTAAAAAATGAAAAGCAATGAGTTTCAGTACAATTGCTTCATTTGTGATTTGTATGCCCTAACAATAGAAGTTAGTAAAATAAGAAAAATTGACACTGCAGAAATTAAGTTAATTAATTATTATTATTTAATTTATTTATTTTTTTGATGCTTCAATTTCTCATAACTTCGCTAAATAACTAGATAATAACTAGCATGCTAAACTGAATTTCTGATCAAGAAATTAAATTCCCTGTAACTAATTAAAGAAAAGCAAGCAGCAGAGTTGTGTGTTGCAAAAGTTGAAGTTGTGTGTTGTTTCAAAACAAAACAAATGTTTTATTAGCTTGGATTTGGTAATCTCATAATTTATTTTATCTAAAAATCTTATCGCTCATTTTTATTTCCGTAACATTCATCAGATCTATAACGGCTTAAAAGTGAGTAATCTAAAGAGGGGGTAAATAACTTCCTTGACCTCCCCCTTTTATTTTCTTGCATTTAGACCCAATTTAGACTTAAAATCCAATAATAGTTTTTTTCTGCAAAAAATTTTTTTTTTCAGAAAACTCCAACTTCAAATTGGCACTTTTCTAAATATTGGCTCATATACCGAATTGAAAAGAAAACACAGAATAATAGTCTAGCTACCGATATTAATGAGAAATATTATTTTATAAAAAGTTGTGCCCTGAAAGAGTCATGATACGTTTATGTTACTGGAAAGATACGAGGTCACGGTAATTCTGGATGGATAGATTTCTTGCGGATGTGAGACAGTATTGACATTTAAACTAAAACATCATGACGAGACATACCGAACTGAAAAGAAAACGCAGCATACTAATCTAGCTACCTATATTAATGAGAAATACTACTTTATTAAAAGCTGCACTCAGAAAGATTTATGATGTGTTTGCGTTAGTGAAGAAATACGAGGTCGTGGTAGTTTTGAGATGAGTATGTATAGCGATGTGAAGAGTTAATTGGGACAGTATTGATATTTAAACTAAGAGATCAGGACGAGATATATAGAATTAAAAAAGATAAACAACGACATTATATGGTGATCTAGCTAACAAATTAATGAGAATGCAAGTGACGCAGCCAAAAGCAGAGGTACATGAGGAGCAAAAAAAAAAATGTAAAATGCTTGCACATTTCGAGCCATATGAGAGATAAAAAAATTTACGAGTTGTATCGTACCAAACGCGGTCGCTTGCTGGTATTCTAATTTCACATTAGCTACCAGGTTTTTTTTTGGCTCTCTTTGCTATACAAGAGGATTTTTGCTTCCAACTTGACTACTTTCGTATTCCATGCTGATGAGAGCATAATAAGCTCGAAACTGCAGTCCATGGATCGAAATGGCCGAGTTGGCGGGTGTGTAAGACTTTTAACGAAGCAGGAAGCGGCATATCAACCTCTTGCATTCTGAAAAAGCGTTGTATGAGTTGTGATGAGGATACAGTGGGGAAAGTGGTATCGCAGATAGGGTTCTTGTAAAATTTTGTATTAGTTTCCTGCCTGATTGACGGTTTCGGACGTCTTATCACGTCTATTTAACATATAATTCTGAAACTGCTGAACCGCATGGTTACTCGAGTGGTGGGCATCGTCATGTGCTGTGGAGGAACATATTCGTAATGGTGTTTTTGTTAATTACTACTCAGCAAGAATTTCGCATTCTACTCTAACTTGGCTGACATGATCCTGTTTGGCGAGAAAAATTATTCACGTTGTGTAGGGCACAGGCCAAGGTTTTTCTTACTTTTGGAAATTGCTGGACAGCTTGCATGTTTAAGTGCTATAGTGCTTTATTAGATTCCTGGATAGACGTTCCTACATGTGTCACATTTTTCAGTTTTCTAACAGTCTGCGGTCGTCCAGGCGTTTTTCTTTTTAATGTAGTATCCGTGCCTCGGGATAGTAAAATATGGAGCCCAAAGGGGCTTTTTTTCTATCTGGAATAGCATCCATGCTGAATAAATTGGAACCGAAAGCGAAATTCTTTCGCTGAGTAGTAAATATTAAAAAAAACACCAGTACGAATTTGCTTCTTCACAACACATAGATAATTTCCATTGCTACTACTGCAAATGGCACATGTACTGCTTTCTCTGATACCATTACCATCTCCGTATCCCACCATAACCTGGCTCTAAAAGTACAGGAGGTTGTTATGCCGCACCTTGTAGTATAATTTGCACGAGCTATCTCCAAATTCCCCACGCCCTTATCCTTCCAACTGTCTTTATTCAGTACTTGTTACTTAAATCGTAATTTAAATTAACCACCATCTTGTGAAAATATGTTTAACTAAGTAGGTCTTGAAGCAATTATAAAAACAATTTACAAATAGACTTTAATTTGGACATGATCCGATTTGAGGTCTAAAAGATAAGGTCCGATTTAAAGTTCTAAGTTTTAAGCCGATCAATAACTTCAAGTCTATTGATGGGTTATGAACCAAGCGTAGTTCCTTTGTCTCCTACTGACTGTGCCAATATTAACTACAAAAGTTAATTCAATATAAGTAAGAAATGTTATGCCTTTTCCCCTGTTTAAAAATATCATGAAATATCCCATGAAACAAAGAAAGTGCGCTGCTACAATAGGAGCATCGCAGTTAAGATATGGAAGTTTTAGATACAAATTACCTTGAAGCACCATCATATGTACTTTACGGAAGGAAACATTTTTTTCTATTACCTAAGCCAATCCCAATTTGTCAACAATATTTGATATTTGTCTAACCCAAACATAAACTAAGAGTCATAGCACCGGAGAAATATGAAAATATTTCGCTTTATCCTGCCCTACCTATAAAGATACGTCCTCATTTGGTAGCAGAAAAGAAGTACATCCATTGCCGGCACTTGAAACCTGTTATGCAGCGAAAGTGGGGTTAACTACCCATTCCTGGTATCCACCATTGATTTTTTCCCTCCATGTGTGCCTCGGCTATTAGATCTATTTAGATATCCTATCACCCTCGGGATATATACTTTCCCCATAAATGCTACCGCAACCATCCTTCTCCGATACTATGGGTAAGATCACAAGAATTGAGCTCATTGAAGTGGTTGGATGCTAAGCAATTGTTCAGGTTTTCTTCCGTTGTACTTTCTATAGATACGAAATAAATTTTTCATGTTACTGAGTAGGGATGTACCGATTAGTCGGCAGTACCGATTAATCTGCCATAATCGGCAAAATTGGGCTGATTAATCGGCTAAAAAATATATTTTTTTAATATTAAGCTTTAAAGTGTACCTTCACTAAGAAACTATGCGCTTGATTTTATTAACAGTAATAATAATCCTCATAGTTGATATTAAGTTTTTAATAAATTTATTCTCCTGCTTTGAATAAATATACACATAGACAATGTTGCAACATTTTTCATGTGTGATAGTTTTCTCCTTAGTATTGTGTTAGGTAACCTCTAATTTTCAAAGAATAAAAGTCTTGAATTAAATTGCTACTGATAATTAAAATTGAAAATTAAAAATACTCCTAAATTGTGGAATGCTCACCACAGACCATCCTCTTTTTTAAAAATTTTTATGTCCAATTAATATAATTAACAATGTATTAATGTAATATTATTGACAATAATATGTAAATCGGTTCTAAGAAATTTAATAAAATACTGAAATTATTTTGTGAAAATTAGGAAAATGGAAAAAAAATCTTCTCAGAAATAAATTACTTACTATTTCTAAACTCGGAATTGTATAAGAGAGAAAAAAAAAGTGATTGTGAAATCGTAGTATTAAAAACAATCATTCTTACCATTAATCGGCCGAAAATCAACAAACGATTAATCGGTAATCGATAATCGGCCAATTTGCTTATCGGTGCATCCCTATTACTGAGTATATAGAGAAGATTTAGTGTACTATTTATAAGTATTCATCCTAGAAGAAGTCTTGAAGGTTTTAAGGGAATTAGAAGTGAAAAGCTGAAGTGGCTTTGTAAATTAAATCATTTATTTCAAAAATCAGTCAAGAGACAAGCTCTAAAAATTCGAAAAGGCATTTTTACCCTTGTTTAAATATTTTTTATTAAGGGTTACAATATTTTAAAATGAAATGAACATATATTTAAAAAAATATTTATTTCAGTAAACAGTTGAAATCGTGGTTGATAGTTTAAAGTGATGATATAAATGTGTTCTTAAAATTAGAAAATTCGTCGCTTGACTGGTTTTTGAAATAAATGTCTCCATTAACACTAAAAAAAAACAATAAAGTCAATCTTCAAGCTATCCTATTTGTAGAAACTATAGTTAATTACTAGGAACAAAAATGAACACCTTTTATTTAAAAAAAATGGTGAGTCAGCGTTATAAAAGTAAAGTAAATATTTATACAATGTCTTCGAAAAATTTGTGCTGTGATTCGTTGATTTTTATGCAGCTATTTTTAACTTTTAGATGATAATTGTTATCAATATTTTTAATACTTGCTTTGCAATGTTAACTGTGCGATACCCAATAATAGGAGGCATTCCGGGTTAAAAAAAAATATCTGTACTGTTTTCACAGTTAAAATTCATAGCCAAAATTTTTGTTTTGAGCTTTTATATTGATATGATCCAAATTCCAGGATCCATACTTTTATTGTTCGTTTTTTTCTTTTCATTCCATTGCAGGTGATACCCAAATTCGATGATTTTAGCCTAATAAAGGCCAATTTTATATTAACATTAGTTAGAGAAATATTGCATCAAAAGCTGCAATTCTAAAAGATGTAAGTTTAAAAATTTTTAATTCTGAGATAAAATACCACAAAATTCCAATACCATTATCATTACTCTGATTTAGACTATTATTTTGGAAATGAGTTTTCATAATGCAAAGCACTGTTTTAAAATACGTTGAAAACGATATATTTCACGTCGAAAGAATTGTAAGTAAATGTTAAAGCTTTGTACCTAATTGACCGTAAAATGAATGAAAAGATATGTTTTTCCAAACATCATCGCCTCTATCTAGAAAATCATTTTTCAAGACAGTGAAAACGAAGCAACAGTTGGTTATTAATGAGTCTGGCGGGGAGTGAACAAAGTGCTACAGAGGCGCTTTCAAAGGCTTTGGTCGTTTGCATTTCACGGTTTGCTGCTTGCGTCAGCCCCTCCTCTCCAAAAGGTACTGAGATCGTTCTTCCATTGTTTTGTAAAAGCACTGCAGAACGGGTCGGTCTGAAATGACGGACGAAAGAGTTAAACTAATGGAAATGTAAAAAAGTGTCACAACGAGGATTTTTCGTGTTTTCGGGAGAATCTTTTTAGGTGACTCAAAATCAGATTATTTACTGATGAACCGCAACATACATAGTTTTAAAAAATAAAGTTTCTTATTAATTGAAGTAAAATTTATGAGTGGTTCAAAAATAATTCAACAGTTAATCTTTCCGATTTTGAACGACCGTTATCGCTTCTTATTCCCTTTAATTAAAAGTCACATGTTCATGTTTATGATCAAGATCGAATAACTTTGGTGATAAGAAAATAAACAAATTTGAGTATTTTCGTACATCAAAGTCGGCATTTCTTTAAAAAATTAATATTTTTTTACTAATATTTTTACTGTTAAAATTTAAATAATAATGCTTATTGAGCAAAAAATTGTATTTGATTTTTTCTGTTCGATTTTTTTTGTCCAGTCTTTATTTTACATTAATCACATTTTTTAACGCAGAATGAAATAAAGGATTTTTTAAAAGTAATTATGTAACCAATTCGTTGCTTGAAAGTTGCCCAATTTTCTGTCTCAGGACCAATTTCTTTTTTCATAGGTTTATAATTTTTTAGTTTTTAATCATATCCTTTCTTCCCTCAATAATGATATTCTTAGAATAATTTTGTTGCTACCAAATTGTCTTCGTGCAATTAGAGTAAAACTTTTTATTATTTAGCACAAAAATAAGAAATTTAGTGTTTTGAAATCGTTGAATATCATTTTAGACTGCTACTGTTTGCCTACACAACGTTTTTCGCATTTCTTATCAAGCTATTTATTTACTCAGAAAACCAAAACATGGTCCGTATTTTAAAAGTTAATAATAGAGCATTAAATTAGTTCATAAACTCTTAATGAAATGTAAAATTCCAGAAATTGTTTTGCACCTCTATAAACAGTAATGTTTTCTCTCTTCTTTAGTGGAGTAATTAATTTTTTCCCAAGAACTTTTAAAGCGTATTTCACTTAATAACAACAGTGCTATATAAGTGACATTCATAAAACAGCAGGAAGTACAGACCCTACCCTAACTGTTTAAGTTTTTGTAATGTTAAGAGAAAAAAGATCTTAAACACGTCAAAATGGCCTTTCTTTTGAGAGAAAAAAAATGACGTTTTTCATTTTAAATTACGAACGAGCAATTAATTTTCTCGTGGAAACTCTTTCTGAGAAGTCCATTCTTCGTCCTGTTTTCGTCATTTCCTTGTCACTTAACGAAACTCTGTGCTAACGACAGAAAAGAAGAAAAAAGAAAAAAAAAAACTACCACCATTTCCTTCCCCTTTTTAAAAAAAGTTTGTTAAAAAATTAAAAAAATGGAAATTGTTTTTGTGTTCTTAGTTTTTCTTGTTTAATGGGCTTATGACGACTATTTTCATTTAAGTACAAAGCAGTTGGTCTACATTTCAGATTACATGAACATTAGATCTTCATTAGAGAGTTTTGAAGGAAATGAAGTGGCTGGCAGTTTTTTAGTTAATTTTGAGTGTAAAAAACTTAGTTTTACAAATTTTCAAGGAGCGTAGCTAAAATACTCAGCAACTGGCAGGAACTAATTGTTAAAAGATGACTGTATTTAGAGCTTTTTGAATTGGGCCATTCTTTTATAGCAAAAAGACAAAAATGACTACCTTAATGTTCACTGTAGTTAAGACAAACTCGGACAGTTGATGTATACTAATGATTTTCAAGTTGCAAATTCGCAGTTATCTTTCTCGCAATTTCAAAATGCTTCTACTAAAAGATTTAGCTGTCTGATTAAAATAATTATGTTGCTGTTACATATAGTCAATCAGTTTTCATATTGTTACATTACATTACCCGTCTTGTAAAACGACGCAGTGCCATAACACCCACGCAGTGCACTGGTGGCAATATTTTCAGAAGCAATGGTATGCATTATGCAATTAAGTGTGTAACATAACGTTCAGTATTTTTTTCTTTTTTTTTCTTTGGATTATTTCAATTATTAGTGATATAAGCCTTAAGATCAAGACAAAATCATGCAAAATCCTTTTTTTTTCAAATTTAAAGTTAATTTAATGTTTGTTACGGTACTGATATAATTATTTGCATTAATTTAGTCAACTGCTATCGTTTTATGAATTATAATAAGTTTCATAATGTTATTTTAAATGGAGCATTGCATCCCAGTGGAGCGGGCGAATTGCCTGACTATCTGGGTAATATGCCTCGAAATAGCAATTTCGTATTTTGATAATAAGTAATTTATTTCGAATTTTTAAGTGCTTATCGATTTAACAAAACATCTAAACCTTCATTAGAAAAGTATTTGGTAGGGTGAGATATTTTGTTGATCTTGGCTAACCTAGAACTTTCAGCTATCAATACAGCAACAAAAACAAGGTAAAACTTTAGAATGAACCCTTCTGATAGTGAATCACCTACTTGTTTCAGAAATTAAGAAAAAAATTATGTTAAAATCCAAGCTGTTGTCAACACTAGTAAATGCTCTAGTAGTCTTCCACAGAATCATCTTAGCTGAAAAATAATCAGAATCTCAATCTTGGATGACGGGCACACCATTCAAAATTAAGTGCCTAATTACTAATTCAAAAAAAGTACCCAAAACTTAACTGACACTGGTTGATGATTTAGGATAGGTACATGAATGTGTGAATGCGTCATATCTGATTTTGAATTGAAAATGTACTATTTATGAGGAATTTTATGTGATTGTGGCCGACTACTGGAGACTGGCTGACTACTGGAGAACTTACCCTATTATCGAAAACTTTGCTCTACTACTATCGAAAACTTTGTGCTCAGAAAACAGCTGTTCAGCTGTTTACTGTGTTTTAACTTATTTTAAATATGTTCATTTGTATTTTTTTACACGTTGTCTCATTTTACTAAGTTTTTGGTACCCCGACCTACTATATGAAAAATCGGAAATCAATCAGAGAATAATTCTTATAGTAATTAATATCACAAATTTTGGAGCCAAATTCCGAACTTTGCCTTGATGAATTGTACCCGCTTATCAAGAACGTTTTTCCTTCCCTCCTAAGAAAAGCAACTTGCCATCTGGATCACAGAGTTGGAAATGAATCTGCGGACAGAGACATTTCTCTGCGCGACTGTCCGGTGGAGGTTATTGGGCAGATTGACCACTCGGAAATGGAAGTTTTCCTCCATCTCTCTTGTCCGGCAATAATATCCGGTCCATTCATATCCCTCCTCCCGGAGGTTTGATGGATGGCCCATTCCCTTGATCAAGAAAGGGACGCCTAATTGACCCTTCCGATTCATACTTTTCAGGCAGGTTGGGTATTCGACCGCAATGAGGGTGGACAAAGTGGGAGATCTTCTCTCAGAACTAAGGCCAAGATTAAGCCCCAAAAACTTAAGAGGATGGTAATGTCACAATGTTTTTTTTTTTCTTATTTTTTAAGATCCTTTACACTTACTTCTTAATTTTTAAGAAGTAAATGTAAAGGAATAGCTTCTTTATTCTTGAAAATCATTTTTCTACTAATAGATTCCCGAAATAGTTTGTTCTTTAAATTACATTCATTATTTATCCAGGCAAATTGGGTATTCGACCACAATGAGGGTGGACAAAGTGTGAGATCTCCTCTCAGAACTAAAGCCAAGTCTGAGCCCCCCAAAACTAAGAGTTTAAAAACATCGCAATGTTTGTTTTTCTTAATTTTTAAGATGGTGTGTTAATATAGAGGAATAACTTTTTTATTCATTAAAAAAAAAAATTCTTACTAATAGATTCCTGAAATAGTCTATCCTTTAAAGTACATTCATTATTGTTTTTTTTTTTTTTTTTCAATGATTTGAAAATGTCATTATTTTTTTTTCCCATTGAAAGTGAAGATACCAAGACAAAGCATTGATAATAGCAACACATAGAGCTCCCTAAAATCAATGTTTTGAACTAGAGCGCTTTTACTTTTGATGTGTACTGTACATATGTGTATAGAAAGGTAATATCATCCAAAATTTTATATTTTGAACAAAATTACCCTTTCACAAAACTGCTATTCATCTTGTCAAGCTGAAAATATATTTAAACGTGAACAGTTCTTTTTAAATAGTCAAAAAAGGGGGGAAAACAAGAACTTGGGATTTTTTTTTCTTTCTCAATTATTCGCAATTATTCAGTTTTGAGTATAGACTTATTTTATCAACACCTTTAGCGTACACCACATTTCTAATCAAACAAGCTGCGTTATCAAAGAAAATCAAGTTAAAATAACACAATGCTCCGACGACAGAACGAAGAAAACAAATGGTGAAAACAGTGGAGGGGAGAGGGTTTCTAATTCAGGAGCCTCCCCCCCCCCCAATGTTTTATGTTTCTGGGTATGGCCACTCGAAGTGTGAGGGAAAAACCGTGAGCCCGTCATTTTAACACCTACTGCCCTATTTTCCGAAGTCGTAGCCAAAAAGTAAAATAAATAGAAAAAGAGGAAAGAACCGACATCAGATAGCGATTTTATTTAAACTCGAACGCCATTTTTTTGCTCCGTGTCCCTGAAAGCGATGCTATCGAATCGGGGCCCTTTTTTGCGACATCCGGAATGGCAACAGTTCGGAAGGGGGAATTTTAAAATAGGCCTTGTTTAGGGTTAAGTAGGGGTCGGTCCAGGATTTTGCTGACGCGCCGCGTTTTTTGTTCTAGCAGAGCGCCTTTTCCTTTTTTTTGCTTCCACTGTTATTTATTTATTTCCCTCTTTCTTCACAATGCAGGATGCTTTCATTCCGGATTTCATTTTAAAACTTGACAGGTTTGAAATTGCGAGTTTTCGAAACTGACACATACATCTCCTTTGGCCCTCCCCACCATACATTCCTTTTTTCGTTAGGGCGATTGAAATTTCATGGCTAAGAAACGTGAAATACACTTCAAGGGAATACTAAGAAACTAATACATACTTGTGAGTTACACTGCTCACTTTACTGGTTGAGTACATTCTTTTAAGATTATTAAATAAGCTGCATTTCCTACAAAAATAATTTTAAAAAATATACATTGAAATTTCGAAATAGCATAACAGACACGTGTTTTTCCGATACAAAGAGCAATTTTCATGATGAAGAAAGGTTGATGTTGTTGATGAAAAGGTATCCGACAAAAACGAATATTACTTATTTGAGGGCTTCTCAAAAAAGGAGACTCGATAAAAATGAAATCTTAGAATATTATTAATAGTAAAAATTTGTGAAAAAATAGAATTTGCCTGTTAAGTGTCCTGCATGTTACTTGCTGTCAGCATAGCTAAATATTTAAGTTTTCAACCTAACAAGATATTAATATTAATTTTCATGGGTCATTTATCACTAATATAGACAGGAAAATAAATGCTAATGACAAATTGTACCTTAAATGACATTATAAGCCGTACAGTAATTACAACACAAAATTCCTCTCTGTGGCTTTTAAGCACATTTAAGTTGCTTGAAAATCAGTAAATAAAATTATCAAACTACAAATTTATTATGAAAATTACTATCTACTTCAATGAAGTTGAAAAATAAATGCTAACGACAAATTTAAACTAAAATGAGATTATAAGCCATGTAATAATTGCAACACAAAATTATCTTTTATGGCCTTTGAAGAAACCAGAGTTATATGCAAATCAGAGAAATAAAACTTTCCAACTACTAATTTATTATGAGAAGTAGTGGAATGTGGGCAAAGTGAAATAGTTAAGTTTACTCACCTGCTTCAAAAGGAATAAATTTGAATTTTGTTCTAAAAGTTATTGTACATAAAGAAGGAATGATGTATTTTGCAATACAAATTTCGCTGAAAGATTATTTTTCATCTTTTTCAGTTATTTTGTATTTTCAAAAAAATTTGTAAAATTCCTACCTCAAAAAATCATGGGGCAAAAAGGAAAAACAAAATGTTTGAGTATGAAAAATTTTCTATGCGGCGATTAACAGTAATTGTATTTTTCATCAAATGAGTGTGTTAATGAACGACAAAAATAATTATTAATGAAAAATAAACGAATAAGTAAATACAGTGATTCCTCACTTATATACCGCCTCATTTATGCGCCTTTTTCACTTATACGACGATTTTGAATAGTCCCAACACATTCCATAGCAAAATAATGATAGTATCATTCGTTTATGCGTCGCTCTGAAGATAAATATTTCACTTATGCGCCGAATTTTCCCTAAAATGTAAAAAAAAAAATATTTTCTTTTCTTTCAAAAATAAGCATTTTTCTTCACTTTCCTGTTAAATCTCTCGCCTTTATTGCTCACGGAAGGCATTTTGTCCGCATGAGCTAGGGTTCGGAGGGGACAATTACCTGTTATGCATCGTTTTAAAGGGAACAATTTGTAATTAGATATGCTACAATTTTTGTTGAACAAACAACAAACCCGAAGAGACATTGTTTTAGGCTTAAATGTGATTCTAATACTTCAAAAATGTAGACAATATACAAGACATAGCTGCTGGGGACATCCACGCTAATAACATTTCTGACTTGTAATCTGTTGTTTTAAAATATGTTTAATGGAAAAGTAAGCAATCTTTTGGTTCAAATAAATATGAATGACAAGTCAAACATATCTATATGTTAAAAATTCTAGAAAGTGTCAAATTATTTTGAATGTTTTAGGACAATTTGAGAACTACCCCTATTCTGATCTTCTATGACAATTTATGATGCATTAGGCAGTGAAAGTACTCCAAAAGAATATTTATTGGCTGAGGGATATATTTTTGTTAAAATTACTGACTTTCACTCAGAATACATTCCTTCAAGATTATAAAATAAGAATTTAAAAAATATTACTACAAAACACCACAAATCGCAATATTGTAGTAAATTTTTCCAAGCAAAGGTGTCGATTGTAATAAAAATCATGAATATATGGTCAAGTAGAAATTAGTATAAAAGACACAGTATTGTAAAACACCTGCTCATATTTGTCAATAAAAACCTGTTCTGAAATTGAGCTTGTATTCTGTACGAAAACATTTTTCTACATTTGAGATAATGAGTGGCGAACAAAAGAAATTTTCCATAAAAGCCCGCATTTTAACAGGTTTCCAGAATAAAGAATTTAAAAAAGTTATAATTAAAAAAGTAATATTATAAATACTGCATTTAAGAGCCTATTGTACAATCTTTTGGACTAAAATGCATTTATTTTAAAAATATGTGTTATATATTTAACCGAAAATGTCTTTTTCAAGCTCTCATTGACAGTGAAGCTGCAAATCTTACCATGACTAAAGAAATTCAGAAATTCCGTTTACAAATTGCATCTGTTGTACAGAACCAGGTGTCTCTTGTGAGCGAACGTGACACATTAATTTGTTTTGTCACGTACGACCTCGTTCTCTAAGCCTTCTTCAAGGAAAACAAGATGAACATAATTCTCCAAAAGTACAACTTGAGTATCATCTAAGGCTGGCGATGAACTACTTGCGACAACTGCCCTTGAGATCTTAACTAAATGCAGTCAAGAGGAGGCTATCGTGATTTTCCTCTTGTTTGGATTTTCTCTACTAATAATAAAGCTGAAGGTTTGTCTCTCTTTCTTTCTGTCCTTCTGTCTGTTACGCGCGTAGCGCCAAAACCGTTCGGTCGATTTTCATGCCACTTGGTACAAAATTAGTTTGTAACATGTAGTTTTGCACCTCGAAGCGATTTTTCGAAAATTCCATTTCGTTCTTTTTCTATTCGAATTCTTAGCTGAAATTCGATAAAATAGGGAAGAAATATTTCACACACATTTTCAAGTCTTATGTCATTCGAAAGCTTGGAATTTTCTGCACAAAATGAAGTTTTTTCGAAGTTTCTACGATCATCAGGAGAGCTGTAATAATTGTTTTTAGAATCCCGAAATTCAAGGCTTACCTTCAGTAAAGCAAGCCAAACGATTCTAAAATGGTTCAGCTCGATAATAAAATTTGTTTGAAAAGAGAGATGAAAAGAATTATTTTATCAACGGAAATCAACTTTTCATGTTGTTACCATGGTTACGTGTTCATACCTATTTTTGTTTCGTTCTTCTTCCAGCGTCGCCAGACGTAGTATTTTTGATACTACGGTAAAATTTTTTCGGCCCAAATAAGGAGCGTAGTATTTTTCCGGCAACCCTGTTTCCAATATACTAATGACTTAATTAAAAGATTTGGCGGATTTTTTTTTTTTTTTTTTTCATTTTCATAGATTTCGCATTTCGGCAACATTGATTTTGGCAACGTTTGGAAACAGTATTACTTTGTAATATTTTTTTTAGAGGAGGCGTAGTATTTTTGTTTCAATTCTCTGGCAACCCTGTCTTTTCCGGGTGAAAATGCTTTGGGACATTACTTGGCGCATTTTTGCGTGTCTCGCGGAAGTGAAAGCTCTGAGAGAAACTACGCAAAATAGCCAGGGTTACCACGCTTGGCGCGCCTATCGCCCATTTAGCGAGAAAAGGGTACCTAAAGCGCAGATTAACCAAATATCGTATGAATTGCGTTATTGCATCGTTCGTTTTGTTTTTAAAGCTAGGAAATAAAACTTTCTTCTTCTTTTAAACTTTGGTAAGATTTCTGTTGGTTTCTGTGAGCAACAAAATTGTTCTTATTTTCTCTTTTGGCTTATTTTTGTGCATCTTCCTTTGGGGTTGCATTCGAATGTTCCAAGGGGGTGTTTTACCCCTTTTATGGAGTAAATCAGTGTTCATTTCAATGCAGACAAAAGTGATATGAATTGGCCCGACCACTTGGCAATATATCGCCAAGCTTTTGGTCGTCAAGCATTTGCCGCCAATTTGGCGACATATCACCAAGTTGGCGAAAAAAATTGTTTTCTTTTTATATTTGGACTCAATTTGGCGCTATTGGCGATATTTTGCGAAAAATCCACTGAATGATGTTAAAATCGGCGATATTTAGGAGATTAATTATTGTAAAACATTTTTTTTGCATTGTTTCGCGGCAAACTAGAGATATAAATGTTTGAACTGTTATCTTGCTCACTCCAAGCACTATTTTAGCACTTGAGGCATCTACTAAGAAATTTACACATAAAATTAAGTAGCGTGGGGTCCATACCAGATTTTTATATCATATTTTGAAGGAATTATAGTTGAATTACAACTAAAATAGAGCATTTTTTCTGCTATATCAATTATTTTACAAATGAAATTTTAATTTTATACCACGGGCAAAGCCGTGCGGGTACCGCTAGTATTTTAATATAATGCCTATGACAAAACGTATTTAAAAAAAAGCGCAGTCGAATTCCACTTATCTGAATAAAGAAGCCTTCAGATATGCCCGACTTAGGCTGAATGTGACTCAAATAAAATTGCCATGAAATCAAAAATATGTGATAATCATTCATTAGCTTCAGTTTTCCTAGATATACGTACATGATAGAAATTTGACACGTTCAGAAGGAAACAGTTAACTGCATAAAAGTTATCGAAAGCTGAAAGGAGCATGTTATCCAAACGACCGCATTTATGTGCATTGGAGGGCTTTACTTATGCATCTTCATTAACAGTTCATGTTTAAATAAATGCTGAATACGTAAGAAAAATGAAATATTATATTGTTATATACTGTTAAGCTGATCTAATGATCTTAATAATAAATTAGCTTATAATAATAAACTATATTCTTAAACACAACTTTTGCTACCTTTCTCAAAAGAAAAAATAGTTGGAAATCCATTTACATTACGTTTGCATTATTTTTTCAATAAAAAACCAAAAGTTTGGTGTGGCGTCCCCCTGCTTTAAATCTCCAATTCAATTATAGCACTGGGTATAATATTCTAGTTACAATGAAGAGTAATATACTTTGCAAATTTTTATATACGCTTAAATACATTATTTTGAATGTTCTGAAAGCTGCATTATTCTTAATTTCTGTTAAATTAAATAAATATTTCTTTCGAACTCTTTTTTATAATTTGCAAATATTTAAAACGTATAATATATGATTTATTCAAATATTGTACAATGTTTATGATACATGAATTTAAACATTATACAATTAGTAAGTACAATTTCAAATTTTCTGTTTTTTTACTTGACCTATTTTTGTCATTTTGTTATTAGAATTATATTGATCATAACTTTCTTCATAAGTAAAACTTTAAACTGTTAAATTTTTACAGGGTGTTTTAATTCATGATTTGTAAAAGAATTTTTTTTCCGAGTATAAGTTACTGCGCAAACGTGTCAATAAATAGGTTCTCTCTATATCTAAAAAACGCTAATGAGGTAAGCGTAATAGTAAAAAAAAAAAAAAAAATAATAATAATTGAAAAAAAAAAGCATCATAGTTTATCCATCGTGGTTTCAGTTTGGTTGTTACAAATTTTTTAGTTGTTGGCTAACCGAAAAATGAATAATATTAATTATAAAGCTAACTGTCAAAGAATTTTACTCATCAATACTCGTTTACATGAAAGATAAAAACATTTAATCAATATTCATAATTATGGTTTTAATTGAAGGCTTTCTTGAAACTAACATGAAATTCGTTGTCTTTTTGATGTAGTAATCTACCTAGTAGTTTTTTTCTTTTGTTCTTCTTTATTTTTTTCGTGCCTTTATCTATAGAACCCCATATTTGAATGATATAGGGTGCTGCTATCGATAAATTATGAAAAAAATCTTGAACCTATTTTCTTTTTCATAGATTTTTAAAAATAAATATTAACGCTGTATGAAACATAATGTGACATAGAAGAAGATATATCAGTGTTGGGCATTAATCAATTTTTTTTCAAATATTAAATCAATTGCAATTAAATTAATCACGATTAAACTATTAATTGCACTTTGCAATTCATTTAATTGAATTATTGTACGTTAATTGTCCTTCACAATTAAAACAATTGCAATTAATTTTTTGTCTCGTGAAAGAATTAAAATTAACAATTAACGTTATGTATCAATAGGTATTAGTTAGTTACTGTTGTAATTGTGTTTTCAATGTTTCATTATAGTCACTAATGATTTACTTGCATTGATCTTTTATTTTCTGCTTTTTTTTTTCAAATAATTAAATAGTAAATGGTACGGGTCCACGTCTCAAGTAGATCCGTCGCCTGTACAGTATATTACACAAAGTTGGTAATTTTTAAAGAGTTAGTTTTAGTTAAAATTCACAAACAATTGACAATTGTTAATTGTAGTTAACTACAATTAGCAATCAATTAATGGTTAACTTTATTAAACTGCAATTAAGTATTAGTTAATTGTTAAGTGTTACTACTACAGTTAACAATTAATAAATTGTTAATTGTAATTTTCCACGATTACAATTGATCAATTGTTAACCTTTAACTGTCCATGTGATTAAAATTTACCCAACGCTGGGATAGACATGTTCCAGTTAAAAAAGATATTTTACAGACAATAAGGATTGAAAGCAATTAGACAAAAAAAAAACTCTCAACAAAAATATATTTATAATGTGTGAAGAGACAAAAAGAAAAAAAAAGGAAAGAAAAAAAAAACACATTGTTTCCAAAAATTCTTTTATCTGGCTTCATAGTTGTTAATTGACTAATTGATCACATGATAAATCTGGTTAGACTAAACTATAAAATTTTAACACAATAATATAAACTTAAAATAAAGAGAATGATTGGAAAACGTTGCGAGAATGTTATTAAGTGCTATAAATTGGGATATAAATTATCTTTGAATCAATCCCATTACCAGCAATATTTACAAAACGTGTTTGGGATTGGTTGCCTCTTCTAAAAACTTTAGTCATCATTACTTATTTCTTTTCGAAACTTTCTATAATAATAGTGGTGCGATATCAATGTCGATGCTTTTCTTAAAACATCAATGTTTTACCATTGATATTGGAGGTTCTATGTTTGTTCTAACATCGATGTTTTGTAATATAACCTAAAATGTCCTTTAAAAAGGGGAACATGTTAATAAGTTATGATGAAAAAGTCCTTGTTAATTAATTATTGCGATATTTATCACGTTGGGAAGAGTTTTCTATTGTTAGGTGTATATAGAAATACTTTTTTGCATGTAATCTACTACAAATTTCTTCATTTGATTGTTATTTGATGCGATTAAATTGCAATCAATTTTGTATTATTCAGGTGGAAATTTAAAAAGACGTCATAAAAATTATTACAGCTAATTTGTATTCAAATTTTTGTATTTTAAATTTATAAGTTATTTATCCATTCGCCTTAATAAATTTGGAATTTTTATAATTAATTATGATCATTAATAAGCTTATCGTTGAAAGTTCAAAAACAATCTTAATTGATAAATTGATTACTGTGAATTTAGTTCCCGCATCAAAAATCCCTTTGGTAGTTTTACTGTAACTCAGGAATATACATTTAAAAGTTCAATGTTTCAAAACATCGATGTTTTTGAGTTAATGTATTGATAACATCAACGTTTTAATTTTGAACATCGATGTCGCTCCACTTCTTTCTATTAAACCGATGCTTCTCTTTCCTGCACGATTTTATAGCTGTACCAGAAAAACCGTTTTACAGAGATCACTCAGTCCAAGCAGTGTCAACCACTCATCCGATAAGAACCGGCATCGCTTTGTGGAAAACTTTCATCGGTTCCTCAATTTTTTTTAAGCACTCGAGTAAGAAAAGTTTTTTTTTTTTTTTTTTGTAGTAAAAGAATACTATTGAAGCTAGTTTTTGCGCTAAAATCATAATTTCAAAATATGGAATGCACAAATTTGTCTTCTAAGATTGTTAATATTCAAGTACGTTCATTCTTTTCACTTCATAAGATTCTCATGCTTTATAAACTATACTCTTTTGTTTTTAAATATATATTCGCTTATAGATAAGAAAAATAATTATTGCTTTTAATATATTACGGTATTGCGTTACGAACTTATTTAGTACTTAATGTAGTTTCTTTTTCTTATTTTTCTTTTGATAAAGGAAAAACAATTATCATTCAGCGAAATTTTTATTTTTTCCAAAATTTCACGTGTTAGAGGGGCAAAAAAGTTTAGAAGCGCTGGGTTGATTTCTTCACTCTCTAAAGACATGAGAAATTTATAATTTTTTGACAAAACTTTAAATAAATACAATTATTTGCTTGATAGAATTCATTAAGAATTTTCTTGATAAACAAACAATTCCAGTTCCTTTTTTTTCAGTTTAGTGCGTGTTTTTCATTAATTACTTTAATGAATAATTGATAAAGCTTAGCTGTAAGTTAATCAAAGTATTTGAATAATTTTATTTTAAAGAACTTAGTTTAACTACGGGACGTAGAACCTTACGCTAGGTGAATAAGACAACATTTTTATCCAAAGCTTCTTTATGATAATTTGAACTAAGATTTCATTTGATAAGTTGTGAATTTTCTTTAAATTACGTGATTTTAAATAGTTGAGGGGGATATAATAATAATAATAATAATAGGTCCAAAGTAGGTGGCCACTCAGCACCAAGCAACTTCTCCCGCCAAGATCCATTTCTCCGGGCTCCATCCATATTTGAAGATCTGCTTTTATGTTCTCGCCCCTTCCGCTGGACATTAAAACCTCACCCATCTCCCGAGAAGCAACAGTTGAACAAAAGAGACTCCCTGCTTAGCGAGGCGCTTTTCTTAAATGGGATCCGGAACAGACGCTTTGTTGCGTTTTTGAAGCGCCCCACAATGGCCGCCGCTGCCCTAATTGTCGCCTTCTTAGCGGACTCATCCATTACCTCCTCGAGATGAGTTATTTTAATATGAGTGCTCGCCCTCTCTCTTGTGCCTTAATGAATTTTCATTTATGTTTCCCGCCTTTGGGTGGACTTGGTGGTTGTGTCTGGGGGAGGAAGCCCTTGGTGTTGGAATATCTTGCAGTCTGGGGTAGAAACTAACCTTTTGGAACAGGGCTGTTTTTTAGAAATATTTCTTTCGACCCAGGTAGTACGACAGTTGAACGACAGATTTCTTTTCCATTGAAAAGAGAAGGTATAAACTGTCGTACCAGACGTATGAAACCTTGAAAAAATCCCCGGCTCCAAAGGGTTCGAGTGAAAATCTCAACCCCGTCCTCTAAAAAAAAAAAAAAAAAAAAATAGTTACGGTGCAGCATGTGTTCCGCCCGGCTCCTAAAGGCTAATATCCACTAACCGCTGTGTGCACAACGTATATCCACCCTGATGAAGAAATACATTGTGACCTTATATCTGTTGAGTTCAGGAGACATAGTCCAAAGATACTTTTTTTTAAACTTATGTACAAAACACAGAATAACAGAACTACCATCTTCGTAGCTAACTAAACAACAACTCCCATACACCGATACCTTGTATTTATAGCAAGGCAATTTGCATATTCATGTCTTCAGTTTAGTTCATTTATAAGCAGTGGCATCTTACACTTTAAATAAAAATAATCTGAATATGCAAATAAATATTTTAAACTAAGTGTACGTTCGAAAAAGTAAATAATTCTAATAGCCTTCTTAGCGGATTCATCCATTACCGCTGCAGCCTCGGCTCGAGATGAGTTATTTTAATATGAGTGCTCTCTCCCTGTCTCTAGAGCCTTAATGAATTTTCATTTATGTTTTCCGCCTTTGGGTGAACTTGGTAGTAGTGTCTGGGGGAGGAAACCCTTGGTGTTGGATATTTTGCAGTAAAATCGGTTTGTTTTGCTAATGTTGACGACTAAATAACATTAACTCCTTTTTTAGGTTTGTTTTTGGTTTAATATGATTTAAAAAAAAGTAGGGTGAGTTCTGGTAAGTGCGTACCCTTTTTTTTAAAAGTTCATGTTCTCAAGGATGCTGCTCTGTTGAAAAATCTTGTACGCTCACATTTTTTTTTTTTAGTTTTCTTTCCAGATCTTTTACTAAGATTTTCATGCATATAATATGTCAAATAAACCATAAGTATAGGTTTTATGACCTGGTTTATGACACCTATTCTAAGGTACGCACTTTCCCTGCCTAGCGGGGTAAGTGCGTCCACCTTAAATTATGCGAATATGAGCAGGAAAAAACTTCTGGCACATATTAAATATGTTAGGTAGTAGCCTTGGGATAATTCCTAATACTAGAGATCAGCACTTGCTTGCATGGATGAAACGCTATCAGTGATATCCCACGTGTCTTGTGAACAACTGTGATTTAAAAATTGAGAGAGTTGTGCCAGTGACTCTTCCTATGTCCTTTTAATAAGCCCAAGTGAGCAAATGTAAGTTGTTTTTATTTAGTAATAATCACCTATAGTCCACATAGTTTATTTTGGTTGAATACATTAATCAGTCTGTGTTTAAGCCAAGGTTCGCGCTTACCCCTTCTTAAATGTAAGATGAGACACGTGGGTCAAATAGCGTTGTTGTAAGTGCGTACCCCTGTGATTTTCTTTAATTCTATTTGCATGGTAGATCGTTAGGTGACCTGAGTGAACAATCGTTTTTTTTCCTTCTTTTTTTTGAATAAATACAGTTTTAAAATATTTTTCTAATTAGAATCAGCAGCAGTAAGAAAAAACATAAAATAAACAGCAAAAAAGAAAAAAAAAGAAAGGAATTGATCATGATATGTACTTATACTTTTTTTTTCTTGTACATTGAAATAGTTTTTCACAAGGTGTTCTTAATTTTCTTAAATATAATTTATTCATTACTCCACCTTCGTTTCTTAAATCAGTTGGCTCCTTATTTAGTGTTTCACTTAATTTCATTGCTTCATTTGTCATTCTGGTTTAAATTAAGTACAGCTTATGATCGCTATTTTCAACGAAAAATGTACTAACTGATATCTAAAAGCCAATATATTTCAGAAGTAATGAATAAAATTGAAATCTTATTCCGCATTCAATGTAAATATAAATACTTGATGGAAATGACATCGGATTTATAATCGGCTTATAAAAGAGTTATAAGCAAAATTAAAGGTGAATTACGAGAGTCGGACTTTCCACGTAATGGTACACACTTGCCTCATCATAATGGTACGCACTTGCTCCGCATAATAGTACGCATATGCCTCATGATAGTGGTACGCACTTGCCCCATCATAATGGTACGCACTTACCCCCACCTTACTTTAAAGAAAGTGAAAGTGCGTACCGTCATATAAACAAATTTTAGTTAGAGTATTTGATCAAAATACCCCATGTATGTTATTAGTAGCTATTACTCAAGAGAAAGAACTTGCATTTTTTGACTTCAATTGTTTGGTATGACTACAAGAGAAACTGAAACAAAACCTTCTCAATCTTTACTTTAGAGTTTCTTTGAAGACATTTAAGTTGTCTCTGATTGTGTTTCGTGTATTGAATCCAGGCCTGAATTCTACCTATTGAAATTATTATTAGACAGTTATCTAACATAGTCGATGTGTTGCAGAAGCCATTTCAGGACAGTGTTCATATAATTCCCAGTGGACGCACTTACCCCGTGGACGCACTTACCAGAACTCATCCTATTTTACTTGTGAAAACACGTATAACTTTTGGTTGTAAATAGATATTATTTTACGAAGAAAGTATGTAGAAGAATCACTGACAATTTTGAACTTGACACTCCCGCCTTTTCTTACTCTCTCTCCATCTCTCACGTATGCACACACACACACATACACAAACCAACTTGGGCGAATACAAGGGAGATCTCATGGGAATCATGACTCCCTCTAAACTGTAGGCAATATTTTGTTACGTGGAATAACTTTAAGCATAAAATTTATTTAAGAAGTTACTCGAGTTATGAATGATTTTTTTTAAATAAAAAAATCACAAAAAAATTTAAATATATATCTTTTTCTTTTAAAACTATATTTTTGCATCATTTCATATTCTATTTTCTTTTAAAAATATCTCAATAAATATTCAGATTTCTAAACAATGTTGCTAAAGACCTGTTCCATGGACTTGTTTCAAGTTGTCAATGAAATAAGAAGTAATAGTCTGCTTCCTTATCGTGTTTCATACCACAAATTCACTAGGCAAGCTACCAATGCCGAAACCAATGTCAATAGAAATGAGCCTTCGTGTGATAAAAGCATGGGGATTTTTGAAAAATTAAAAACAAAAAGAAATGTAAGGTGACGAAACCTAAGCAAATGAAATCCCATCAAATTCTACATCTAGACACAGACTCAGTGTTTGACATTTCTTCGTCCGCAACCTATTTTTCTATAACTTGGAAAAATCTACCGATGAGTAGATATATACCTATGTCCACATAATGTTAATAAAAAAATGATTTTGAGCTATTTTCTACTCGGCATTCGTGGCATTACTCTACGCTTTTTCTTTAAAAAATATTATAAATTAAAACATTGAAATATGGTTGAAAAGTATGATACAATACCAGAAATATTTAGTAAAAAATCCTGATAACCACACTTTTTAAAAATGTTTATTCTTTTTTGAGAAAATGTAAGAACACTGTCACAGTAGTATTTAAAAGCAAGTTTTACTGTTTTTTTTTTCTTATTTTTTACGTGCAAGATGAATAGATATTGAATGTTACGGAAATATATTATTTCCACAATCTGTTCAAGCATTTTATGAATAAATATAAGTACCTAAATGATTTATTTTTTAATTTATTTTCTTTAAGATTTAAAACTCTACTCCTTTTTATTTCCAATAAAAATAATAAAATTGAGTACTAATACACTGCAAAAAAAAAAGAAACTGCTGTTTTTACAATATAAATAATACTATCCAAGTAGCATCAACTCATCGGATTTTGCTCGGCCGATCATTGAACTCTTCGTAAATTGATCCCGTAACGCACGATGACATCGTTCCGATCAGTATCCGAGCACGGATTTCGATGAGCTACTTTTCATCGGAAAGCGATATCCTCCCGATCAACTTTCCCGATGAAAATAAGCCGAGCATCCAAAATTGATCCCAAATTCATTGGCACGGGACTGCACTGCTCGTAAATTGCTCCAAATCTCATCGTATTTCGAGCAAAACTCATCGGATTTTGCTGCTCGGATTCTGTTTGGCCGATGAGACATTGGAGCAATTCCCGATGAGAACTCATCGAATCCGATCATCGGCCGATGAGAATTTCATTGGGTTTCGACGAATGGCCGATCATCGACCGATGAGAGATTATGGGATTATTACTAGGGTAGCAGCTAAGAATCCAGTTTAAAACTAAAACAGCTAAATTTACAGTTTAATACACTACATTTTACAGTTTTAAACTGGAACCTATGCTGTCAGTATCATACTGTAAAAACAAGTTTTTTTTTTTCGTAGTGTAGGCGCTTCAACTCTGGTCGATTTTTTTTTTCAAAGAGCAAATCGGATTTGAACTTTAGAGACGTGATTGCTTTTCAATGATAACGATTTATTTACGAGCATAAAATAACTCAAACACAAAGAATCATTCAGTTGGGAGGGACTTTAAACCAAATCGCTTTCTATTAACGTCGAAAATAAATGTAAATTCTGCTTTTGACCTGACATCCATCGTATGATACTTCTCTGGTAGCAAATACAAAAACGGGGGACACACCACAAGACTTCCGCATTTTCAACAGATTGACAGCCACTTTAAAAAGCATTAATCTTACAGCCACCCAGGGCTCCTTGTCCATCGAATATATATTTATTTCTACCCCGGGGCGAACGGTCCGATTTCTTTATTCGACTTTACCACATCATCCATCAAAGATACTTTAACATTTCTTTGAGCAATAAAATCAACTTTTTTATTTTATTTCCTTCCACCCCCATTTAGACTCGAGTACACTTCTGGGGCTCTTTCCCCTCTGGACGAAAAGCGCATTGTTGTGTACTACGAGGTGAAATCTCTGAAGTTTTGGGATTTGATTATTCGTCCCTTGCGGGTAAAAGGACTTCGGAATGTATTTTGAAATTTCTTACAATTTCAAAACATCATACGCCGTTTACAACAAGTCGTTGGAAATGAGAAAAATATTAAGCTTATATGCAATGTAACGAGTTTTTACCTAAATATTATTGCGATTGAGTTATAAATTAACTCATGATATGTTTTTTACTTAATGCAAAAAAAAAAAAACATGTATGAGGCAATTTTCCAAAACGTCTAAAAAAATATATCCCTTTTGCTCTTTTTTTTTCTTAAGTAGAACAGTTTGACCTACCTAGTGATGTTTTAAAGGAATATTTATTCATTTATGTAATTATTTTTAGAAAATGCACATTAGAAAAAAGGCTTGTTCCAGTAAAAATTCTAAAACAAAAGCCACAGTGGGAAATTTGAAAGAATTATACACTAACAAATATGAATTTAACGTTACAAAAGCAGCAAAATACTGTCTAACATTTTTTCGCAAGACCTCCGTCAAATCTGCGCACGCGCCAGATCTCTTCAGACTTTCTCGAAATAGGGGGGAAATGCAACGAGGAAGTAGCAAGCGAACAAAAACTGAAAGCATCGGGAAGTGCGCATCCTAAACCTATCTCCCCTTTTTCAAATGGAAGCGCTCGTGGCTGCCAGGCTCACAATACGCAAACAGACAGTACATGTTAGAAACATCCGAATCACTGATATAAAAGTAAAAGATCTTAATGTATGGAAACAGAGTAATCAAGCTTGGTAGAAATATTCGTGTGGGACTACCGATACACAATCAAGGTTTTCTGGACACAAATCATTGCTGAAAATATTTCGCCTCTAATTTTAAGGCACATCAATACAAGATACTCAAATTACATAAAATTTTTCGCCATCCTTGGCGCAGCATCCAGAGTCAAATATCCAAGCGGCAATCGCCCGTTTATGAGAAGCGCTCGAACGCTAATAAACTATGTGGGGCTTAAATGACCTTAGTGGCGAATGCGACCCCTGAAACACTTAAAAATTCAGGAAACTTTTATGGTAAATGGTACTGTAAAATGTAGTGTTTACATTGCAGAAGTTTTTCATACAAAATTGCTCCATGAAAAGGAAAAGTCTATAGCGCCAATTGCTGCACCACGTGATTTACCAGATATGCTCTAATTGGTGTAGTGGATAGCAAAAGGGTGTGCGAAATCAGGGTCCCGTGCTCGATCCTTGTGCTCGCATCTCGTGTTTTTGAACTTTTTTTTCTTCCGTAAAATGGTACAGTATAATGGAATTTTACGGTAAAAATTACTGGTAACATGAATGCCAGTAACTTTTAGCGTAAAATTTCAGAAAATTTGTAACAGTGGATACCTTGAATCACAAGCAGGGCCCTTAATCAACACCAATCGTTGCTAAAAATATTTCGCCAATAATTTTAACGCACATCAATGCAAGATGCTCAAATTACTTAAATTTTTCCTCCATCATTGACGCAGCATCAAGAGTCAAACATTCCGCGGCGTCCCAAACGGCAGTAAATGAGAAGCGCTCGAGCGCTAATCAACTATGTGGGGTTTAAATAACCCCATTGCGGCGAGAATGCGACCCCTGAAACCCGAACCCACGCCAAAGTTCGTCGAAGAAAACAAAGAATTCTGTTTACGGACCTGTGGCGGGGCACTTAGTATAATTGGCGACGCGCAATTAGCGACCGATAATGTCACCTCAGCAGTGCTTGCCTCATTAAAAGGACGCGCGAACGACGAATAGACTCATCAGTCGCTGTTTCTTTCTGTGTCGGCACTAGGGAATATTCATTTGTTCGGTAGGAATAGGGTTACTTCGTAATTTTCGATTAAATGAATTTGGAAACGTAAAAAGGCTAACTGTCAAGAGATCTTGATGTTTTTCGTCCCGTAATTCGAACCTCAGATAGAATTAGCTTGAAATTTTCTAAATAATAACGCGTAGGCTTTTGCGAAAATCATGCTATCAGTTACATTGTGATTGGTTAAGGTTTTCGGAGGCATTTTAATGCGGTTTATTTATGTTACTGGAACCCTGTTTTTGGTTATAACAATTTAATTTGTGTTTAACTTTTAGCAGACGGGGCAAACCTGTTGTTAAATTTGAATACATCTCAATATGATTAAAGACGCTTGAAATTCAGTATCAATTTATGAATCGAAATAAAATGATATAAAAGAAATTATTTAGAGCACATGTTTTTCTACTACCTATTGCTTGGTTATTGTTAGTTTGTTCTTTTTATGTGTGTGAGTCAGTGTCTCGTGACAAATAGCTTTTATAACAAGAATAAAAACATTACTTAATAAAACCATGTTTCAACTAATTTCTGGGACTCAGTTATGTGTTGAATTTTTATGTTATTCATGTTTTAGTTTTCTCATTTATTTTCCTCTTCTCTTCTCTATTTTGTGCCATATTTCAAATTTTCTAGTTCTGCTAATGTATATCGCTAAAATAGTACAAGCGGTTTTTTAATATTTTATGAAAAATATTAATATGGTAAAGATCATTATTATGATGTTGTTGTTTTTGAAATATTTTCTAAACATTCAAAACTAAATTAACGTAAAGTCCATTGGACTTAGTACATTCAATGTGATTTTTTTACCGATCAAACTTTATTCTTGTACCGAGTCGAAATTGCGTCCGATCCATCAATTAGATATCAAATTCGTCCCACGATCGAGTTGAAAATTATAGCAAAGTAAAATCCGAGGTGTACCATATATGTGCTGATTATTAGTAATTAAATTTTCTACAAAGATAATAAAAATTGAAATTTATTCTTATCAATAAAAATCTTATTTTTGATTATAACAACCAAAATTGTGTATTCAACAACCGTTCTAACGAAAGTTTATCCCCTAGTTTTTATTCATGATATTTATTTGTAAATAAGCCGGCCACCTTGTCTAGTGGTCAGAGCAGTCTGCCACTGATGGTGTGGTCCCGAGTTCGAGTCCCTGGCTCGGGCATGGATGTGCTTTCTCTCTCCTGTCCTTGTCCTTTCTTTGTGTGAATGTGTTGTTGTGAAAGGTTGCCTACCCTATAAACGGGTACCTATGGCATGCGTGTACTGTGGAAGTCGGACCTCACACCAAATTACGGTACAGTTGGAAAAGTGAAGCAGCGCACTCCAAAATTGCCAGCCTGTCTGGCACACGACAAACAAAAAAAAAAAATGTAAATAAAAGTTTCAAACGTGAATTTAATTTCTTTCAATACTTTTCACTTAAGCCTTATGTACAGTTTCATTTACTAGATTACAGAATGTCCAATTATAGGGATGGTTTATACCTCACTGGGTAGCATAAGCATTTGTATCAAACAGAACTCGTTAAATTTCATCTAATCATCTATTTTGCGTAACTGTATCTATTCTGCGTAAATTGCTATTTACAAAACTATCAATGTATTCTTACGCATTTAATAAAAATATATTTTGTAAAAAATGCTAATAGTGCTACTGTTTCCAATCATTTAAATGTTTGTAGTTTCAAAGTTAAAGTGTCACACTTTAGTTAAAAGAAGCATATATTTTTCTCAAACATCAATATTAAATGTATCGAAATATTTCAGAAATAATTACAAACGATCGTTTTGAACTTAAAAATTCAAGCGTTTAACTGATCTGTTAGAAGCTTATGAACGCGTTTTGAATTTGCAACAACTTCAGAAGTTTTAAACTACCGAAAAAAAATATTTAAAAGTTTTAGTTTGTTTAATTTATTTAACTATTAATGTATTTTAATTTGGACAATGTTTGAGAATGTTTTTGGTTTTTCAAAATAAATAAAAAATAAAGCAAAGTAGTAATAAAAAAAGATAAATAAATAAATTAGTAAAAAAAGCATACATCAGATATTTTCATACAATTTTACTAGAAGCACACGTAAGATTGTATCAATGGTCACTTTGCTTTATTGCGGTTCATATGTATTCCGCAACGCTAAAAGTTGATTTTAACACACACGTCCAAACCTGGATCTAAGTTCAGCATTTATGTAGAGCTTCATTATTTTAATTTTTACATTTTTGTTTTATACTTCTGAGCACATCGTAACTCTGCTGTTTTATCATATGGAAATATTTTTGAGTTTCTTCCTAGAGGCTCCAGAAATCGAAAATACGTAAAAGTTAAATTCTTCCTCTTGTTGGCAGTGACGTTGGATCATTATTGATCTGATTTATTTCTGATTAAATAAGTGTAGCATTAATTTTAAATTTAGGCGTATTCAAAAAATTAAATATTTCATTGCATGAATATTAAAAAAAGATCTACTAGAAAAAAATCCCAGTTAACAATTTTTATAGTTTCTAGTAGCACACTACGAAGATTAAATACGGATTCTAAATCGTCGATTGCGAACCTCAAATGAATCCTTAAAAATGCAGAGCGGTGAGCTATTGTCGAGTGGAGCCTTTTTTTTTTACACACACCTATCTGCTGTGCAACGGAAAGTTAATTGCTCTAATTTACGAACGTATTGTAAGGTGGGTGTCGATAAGATTGTAAAATTTGAATCGTTTCGTAAATCACTCTCTGGGGATGGAGTGCGCAACAAAAAGTAGGAGGGAGATATCCGCACTAATTGCGCAATTAAGGGAGCACATTTTTCTCTCCGAAGATTAAATGAGGGATTTGTAAATTGTTACACGTTAAAAAAAACCGCACGCCGGAACGGCTATATTTAAAGAGGGAAGGGAAAAACGATGATGTATTTATTGTAAGGGGATTACATTTTTTTTTTCTTTTCGGTAACAGTCCAGGAAAAGCTTTTGGTTTAGATCATATTTTTCTTGAAAATAGGCCTTTGATGAATTGTATGGTGCCATAGGGGTAGTTCGGATTTTCAAACGGTGCGGCTAATTAAAAATAACCAAGAAAGTACCATTTAAGAAAACAGATGTGACTCGATTGAATTAAGTGGTTATACAACATATATGTGCATAACACGCACTACAGCACGTAACGCGACGATTTGCAATTGCATTTTTAAACAAAATTTAATTCTTAATGTTCACGAACATAAATGAAACTATTTAAAGTACTGTACGTACGCTATGAAGGACTATTATGCAGTAAGTAAGCAAAGAAAATTGAATGTAAAGGACCTGGATGGTGTCACCAACGCAATATTCTGAGGGAAAGGCAGAACGCTCTCTCACGCTTTTTGAGTGGCCACATCAAGTCCCTTACCTTTTTTAATCGGGGGAGGGGGGTACTCTTTCCGGGGTGTCATTGGTGCAAGGCTAATCAGGCTTCTCCTTGTTATTTTGTTCCACTCACACGAAGAAAGGACAAGGCAGGAAAGGGAGAAAGCCAGGGACGTCATTCCAAGTTTTTCCAGGGGGGGGGGCAAAAGGTTCAATCACAATGAAATTTTATCGGAAAATATAAAAAACCACGCCCACTTATATATATATATATATATATATATATATATACATTGATTTCTCAAAGCAGCGGAGGGGGCAATTGACCCCCTGCCCCCCCTAAATGACGGGCCTGGAAAAAGCTCATCCATGCCCAAGGCGGGATTCGAACCCGGAACCTCCCCATCCGAGTTAAACTTATCCGACCACTAGACAAGGGGGCTGGCACTCGTTTCTCTTAAAAAATTTGAAAAAAAAAAATCCACTTATAACCCTTTTGCTTCTTACTGCCTCACATAATATTCCCAGAGTAATTCTACTTAAGCATCTACTTATATTAAAAACTGAGTATCTTTCTAACTATCTTTCTTTCTAACTATCTTTCTTTCTAACTATCTTTCTTTCTAACTATCTTTCTTTCTAACTATCTTTCTATGTCACGCTTCTTTCTCCTGAACGCCAATGAACTGAAAGTCGAACCAGGTACCGATAGATAGGTAATTTTTCAAGCTTCATTAGTTTCAATCTATATAATTATACGATTTTAATTAGCGAAGATATCAATTAATAAGTAGTCAAATTTAAAGCGGTTAAGCCTAATAAATGATTAAACTTCCAAGACATTTTTTCTTACCGTTGCCATTTTGAATTAAAACGTTAATTAAATTATTGAACTATTTAAAGCTCCAAGATATTTATTTCTTTCCGTTGCGATTTTAAGGCAGGTATTCAAGTGAAACACGGACGATCGCAACTCACCAATGCAATCGCAAATTCCAAAATTTGGATTCAAGTGAAACGAATTCACTTGAATTCGACTTACAGTAGCGGTTGCAATATGCAAACGCCTCGAAGCGATTGCAATGGTGTTTCACTTGAATTCGGCCCTAAATTAAAACGTTAATTAATTTGAACTTTTTAAAATGAAAGAGTTATTTTTTTCCATTGTCATTTTGAATACGTGTTTAAACAAAATTCTAACAATTTTTTTTATTCTAATTATTAATGACATATTTTTTCTCTGGTACCATTTTGAAAATGTGTTTTTAAATAAAATTGCAATTGCTGTTTTTAGAATGGACTTTTTCTGGCTGCGATCCAAATATTAAAAGAACTTTTTCATTTAGAATTTTGCAATTAATTTTACAGGAAAAAGCGGTTTGGAAATAATTGTTTTTGGAAAGGAATTTTATTTGTTATTTAGGGAGAGTGCTAAGTATGCGCTACTTGACATCGTCTTTATTTTTGAGGAAGTATGTGCAAATTATTCGATTGATTCTTTGATGCAGGAAAGCTTTTTAGTGAGCCGCTTTAGCGGGGAGTAGTTTATTAAACTTTTCCTTGGTACTTTAAAGGCGAGCCGCCTTGGCGGCGAGTAGTGAATTGAAACTTTCCTCGCTACTGTAAAGGCGAACCGCCTTGACGGCGAGTAAACTGTTTAAACTTTCCTCATTTCTTTAAAGGCGAGCCGCCTTGGTGGCGAGTAGTTTTCTCAAACTGCCTTCACTACATTACAGCCCGTGCAACGCCGGGCTACGCAGCTAGTCTACTTATATTAAAAACTGAGTATCTTTCTAACTATCTTTCTTTCTATCTTTCTAACTATCTTTCTATGTCACGCTTCTTTCTCCTGAACGCCAATGACCTGAAAGTCGAACCAGGTACCGATAGATAGGTAATTTTTCAGGCTTCATTAGTTTCAATTGATATAATTATACGATTTTAATTAGCGAAGATATCAATTAATAAGTAGTCAAGTTTGAAGCGATTAAGCCTAATAAATGATTAAATATGAAATTCATTCTTGCAAACCGTCGTTGCTATGAAACAGTATAATAACAATGATAATGAGAATTTTGAATGAAGGCTTAACTAAATCAAACGCGAAACTCATAAGCGGGCCACTTACGTAGAATTTTTATCGCTAGCTACTGGTAATATTTTGAAACATTTATTTGTTGAAGAGCCATCTACTTATATTAAAAACTGAGTATCTATGTCTCCTTTTTTCCTTTGAGCGAGCTGAACTTACTGAAACTTTCCTCACCATCTTGAAGGCGCGAAGCATCTCAATAATTCGAATGATTTTTTTTATATAGGAAAAAAGTAAAGGCGTGAAGCGCCTGTAAGCGAGCCGCCTTGGCGGGGAGTAGTTTCTTTAAATTTTTTTCTCACTACTTTCAGGGCACGAAGTGCCCGTGCAACGCCGAGCCACGTGCGTGGTATGTCTTGAAATCTAATGAACATTAAATTATATCAAATAATATAACTTCAGAATGAGGTAAAAGTTAGAGAGGGAGGACGTTATGCATCAACATGCCGCAGGAAGCTAATCTAGCTGCCCTGGCAGCTAGTACTCTTATGAATATGTGTCATTACAAATATTTTAATAGTCAATGATGTATAGTTATGCTAAAATCCTTAACCAAACATTTAAAATTCTCATAGTTTCTAAAAAATAACTTTCGATATCGACAAACTTTTTTCATCGTTGGGTTCTTTCCATATGGGGTACATAGTAAAACTTTTTTTTTTCATCTGATATTATTGCAATAAGCTTGATTATGTAAAATTCATAATAAAAATTTTTTAAACGTAACCGTCATGTTTTCTAAACGTTTGCTCGATCGTGAGTAATATACAGAAGCTCTTGAACCTCTAGCGAAATCAAGGTGCTAAGTACCATTAAACCAATGTTAAAAGGGTTGCAGTGTAACGCATTGTGTTTATTATGAGCACAAGGAAAATTCGATGAGCGGACGAAAACAATGCGATAACAAGCGCTCCCTGTTCGGTTGCTATAAATAGTACTTAGAATGCTTCATGGAAAATACAAAGTTTAAAAGTTAATTTTTTTAAAAATACAGCGTAATCCATTGTAGAGTACAAGAATTCGAGGCTTTTTTTTCTTTTAAAGAAGATTTAAATAAAGTTTCAAAAACTGGCTGCAATCCTCAGTCATGAGATTTTTGATCCCTCAGACATGAATTCATCATTTCCTTTTCCGTTTTTTTTTTCTTTGACTATAATTAGAGAAAATGTAAAAGCAATTTTCTTCAGAAAAGAAACTAGAAACTTCACAATTACACGAACCGAATAATAACAACATTAATTGAAGAACCAAAACAATTCAATGACAGAACTATCATTTACGAAACACAAAAGCCGTCAAATAAGGAATTTATGAGCCTATCTTAAAAGTGTTGCAAAATTTTAGTTCAACTTGAGATCCATTTAAATCGTTTTAAACATTTAGAACCTTCTTTATTCGAATCGGAAGCAATTAACTACACAACTATCTGCTTCCTCATGTAACGATACAGTAAACGTGTTTTTAATGCCATATTATTAGACAACAACTTAACGCTATCGGTGGGACTTAGAACAACAATGTCCAATGACGTAGACGGAATGACGCGGGGCATGGCGATGCCATAACAGCTGAGCCATTTTTGGATCCCACACACTATTTTACAGGTGGTGCTCTGTTACGTCAAATAACCAAGTGGGCTGGAGAGCATCCATTCATCTGTTCCTAAGAGGAATGTCGGTCTGCAGACATGGCGGCCATCTTGGGATTGGATACTGATGCAGCCAACATCCGGTTATGAAGAATGTCATTGACGTGGAGAGCTTTATCGGGTGGAGGAATACGCCAGAGAATGTCAATCTTTAAAAGGCCCATGTGTAGGTTTAAAACAATTTCATAGGTAGTCTTGTATTGGGTTATCACAGAGCAGCATTTCTTAATTTCCTTGGAACCTTTTTTATAATGTCCACTTTTCTTCACGAAACCCTTTAGTTTTCTTCGATAGTATTGCTTGAAGGCAACTAAAACAAAAATTAGTATAAATAATACTTATTATCTTCAAAATAAGCATTAAATTTCTTAAAATATCTTCACGCAACTTTCTTAAACAAAATTTTTAAGTTTCAATCTTAGCGAGATTGGTGGTACTTATTTTATGGCTTTTGGATGAAGCTTGAATTATTGTGTCATATTTAGCAAAACTGTTGCAATTTTTTTTTTGCTGAATTATAAGTTAAAAACTCCGCTTTTCGCGTAGGTTGTTGTGAATATTATAAAAATATTTTTGAAAAAAAAAAATTGAGCCGACTTCGGAACTTCACTCGGCAAGTGCTCTAAAAAGTAAAAAATAATTTTATTCTTTGAACACCATCGACACTACATTTAAACATAAGTTTTGAAGTCGGTGCAAAAACTATAGGTGAACTGATGTTTAACTACATTTTGCCAACATTTTCCAGAGAAACCATTGAAAATTAAGAGTTGAATATTTGTACCATTACATAAATATGTGGTTGCCAATGTAGTGTATGCGAATGCAATTAAAGAACCTGGATTCATTGCTATTTATATATATAGTTAAATTATAGTTTCGTATGATTCTATATAGTGTTTTTGCGCCGACTTCAAAACTTATGTTTAAATGTAGTGTCGATGGTGTTCAAAGAATAAAATTATTTTTTACTTTTTAGAGCACTTGCCGAGTGAAGTTCCGAAGTCGGCTCAATTTTTTTTTTCAAAAATATTTTTATTTCATTCTTTTTAGTGCAAATGTACATATGAAATACGGTAATGTTTCCATTGCAAAACTTCACCTAATTTGCTTAAATAAATGCTTCATAAAATAAACTATGTAAGGAAAAAAAGAGAGAGAGTATCAACGCGTCTAAAATTTTAAACGATTGACACTAAAAAATAATCCTTGTTATTCTCTAGTATTTATTTGTGTACTAACTTTAATCAAAGGCTAAATATTAACGGCTTTTCAACTAATTTATATTTCAAAACAACACTAGATTCTGGCGGTTCATAAAATTTTACGACGTATTACGTACGTAGCCCGCTAATGAGTTTCATGTTTGCTTCAGTTAAGCCTTCATTCAAAATTTTCATTATCATTATAATAACTGTCTCATATCAATCACGTTTTGTAACAATGAATTTCATATTTAATCATTTTGGACAAATCGCTTTAAATTTGAGCAAAAATTTGGAGATTTTCCTCACTTTCTTCAAAATTCCTTTATCAAACCTTATGTAAATTAAGACTAATAAACCTGAAATATTACGAATCAATTAGTACCTGGTACGACTTTCAGTTCGTTGGAGTTCAATAGAAAAAAGCAGGACATAGAAAGATACTCGGTTTAAAATTTTCAAAAAGACCATAGAAATGAATTTCATTATGCAATCCAGAGAAGCCTAGCGTTCAAAATGGTCATTATTATGATTACTGTGATACCAATTTCTTTTTCGAAAGATTTCTGTAGGTTCCCGTTATCGAACCCGGACCACGAGAGAATGGGACCAATCGGAACGAAAGACCTTTCTAACAAAAAAAGAATTTTTGAAATCGGTCCAGGCATCTTCGAGTAATCTTATAACATACAAAAAAAAAAAAAAAATTCTCCGACGAATTGTATAACCTCCTCCTTTGTTGAAGTCGGTTAAAAAGAGTCCAAATCGGCATTCATATTTATTTTTTGAAATGAGTATATTCATTTTTTTAACTGCATCAAATTTCAACAACGGCATTAAATTAAATTGCGAGGATGAATCGAATGTGGTCTCCATAAAGTTATGTATTCTTGCTCTTGCATGGTCGCAAGAGTATCTATAATTAGGTTTGTAATTGAATTTGTTTTGATATTATCTGCTCTTCATTCCAAAAATACTGATTAAAATATACACCCAGACCTCAGTTTTAATGATTTTTAAATGAAAAATTTGAATTGCGAGAAGAATGCAAGTTTCGTGGAACCTAGAACCGCTATATAGACAGGACGACCGCACCAAGATTAAGTTTCACCACTTTGGATTCAATTCATTAAATTTTACTTTCAATTTTTCATTGTTGTGGAGTTGGGTTACCAGAAAAAAAGTTTTGGCAAATTTCTAAGCTTTGCCAAATCCACGTGCCGCTAATAATCGCTCCCAGTGAAAAATTAGCAAAAACGCGCTTACTGGCCAGAAAAGACAACCACTCAAACACTTGGATCCAAAGTAGTGAAACTTCATCCTTATGCGCCGGCTCGTCTATATAGGGGCCTTAGTGGAACCCTTGTAGGATGGCCGTGAAGCCCTAGGATACCAGGAACACAATTTCAGAAAGGCTGCCATAGAGAGAAAATAAAGAGAACTTAGTGATTTTTTTTTTCTAATTTGCTTTATACTAGATAATAAACATTTACGTGCGTGTTGAATTAAAGGTTAAGGTATACGCATTACGGATCAAAAACTTACAATGTACACTGTTCAGAGTGTCCCACGCTTATATGTTTTCTATTGCTCTAACCTGTTTAGATTCTATAAAGTGGCTGATTCAATAACTTGGTTAGTTAAATTTTGTTCTGTTTTTGACTATTTGATTCATTAAAGTGGCTGATTCAATTAACCAGCGCCCACTGTATTAGATAGCTTCGTAATTACAAGTAACTCTTACTAAAACTGTTGAGCTTTCTATAACAAGGGGTGCAACTGGAGGAGAATTCTCGGGGTTAAGGAACTCGTAGCTAGGAGCAATGTTTGCATGTACTTTCTAAGTTTCTCTATCTTAGTAGTAAACATTATTGCACCCAAGTTTTTTTTAGTGCATATCAATAACATTATTCTAGCAACTGAAATTACTTCTCTTAAATATATTGATTATTTTTATACATTGTTCATAATCTAATTTATCACCCTTAAAAATTAAAGTGAATAAATAAAGCATAAAATAACCTCCAGTGTATTGAATTTCTTTTAAAAATTATCTTTCGTCACACACATGCAAAAAAAAGAGCTTCAATATAAAAGTATTAATTTAGTTGTTGCTCTGCTTCTAATAAAACTGAGCAATTCACGTCATTGAGCCTCAGTGTGGCCTCATATTAAGATTAGCAAGATCTTTACAAAATGAATATGCAGCTATGAAAATAAACCTGTTGCGTAGTACGTCTATTAAATTTAACGATCACTCATTATAAGTGCTTTAAATATGAGAGCCATTTCTGCGATCTTAAAAGCAACAGCGAAGCTTGTAGCTCTCAACCAGTTAATAAGAAAACCACAACACTAAATCGTTTCTCCTTACAGTCGCTCATAATTATTGCTTCTCTACCGATTGAGTGAAATTGAAGTTAGTTCTGTCTACAAATAAAGTGGTTGTCGCATTCATAAAAAAATATCATATTAAGTCTCTTATTAAAAACGTTGATTAATTTGTCGGAAGAACATAAAATATATTAACTCTTATTCGGTCTTTAGTTTTAAATGAAAGTGAGTTTTATGAAAGAAGTTACTTACAGATCTGAAAATATTAATGGATTCAGTAAAGGAAAAAAGTAATAGGGTAGATCTTTCAGAGAATGACCATACTAAAGTGAATAAATAGATAGTGATTTTTAAATAAAAAATCTGGCGTTGACCTCACACTACTTCGTTTTACCCCTATTAAACAATCGATGTTTTTAATAGCTCAAAAGAATGGTTGGATGCATCCATGTACGAACGTTAGAAGTAACAATTCTTCAAATAATAGCATTTTAGACGTTATCCTGTACATATAGATTATGGTAAACCTGTAAAATAATAATTTGAAAATACTTAAGAAAAGAGATATTTTTATTAGCGTCTGTGATCTAAAAGTGCATGAAACTGCATGAAACGTATATAAAGAACAAAACTACTGCACAATAGTGCCTTTGATTGAGCAACAAAATAATTCAGACATTCACACCCCAGTTTGTTGCGAATCAATACAAAAAATATTTTACAGCAATTCCTTTCCGGTTAAACCACTCTCACTTGACACACCTTTCAAGGAACCCCCGTAAGTCGACACCCACTTGCTATACTAGTCCACTTTATGCTACCAATATTCTTTCATATTGTTCATTTCTGACACTGGTTTTTGGATCAGTCAATTCATTCTTTTCTAGAAAGAGATTTTTTAGAAGATTCTTCCTTGTAGCAAAGACAGGATTCAGCCAACACACTCCGTGTGGTTGGTGCAATCCCAAGTCCAGGAAGAGGTTGCAAAAATTAACTAAATGCAGCCCCCAAAAGAACCAAGGCAGCGCGACACATATTTTTCAAACAAGTGTGAGCAGAGATTTTCTCTTTAATAGACCTTATTGACGAGGAGCTTTCATCTCTTTCCAAAAATTATCGATTTATTCCTAATGAGGCATTCAAAATTGCTATATTTATTTTGTTATATACTTAAACAAGAAAAAAAAGGAAGAAATATTTACCGAAACTAATTTTTATAATGAGAACGGTATGTACTAGTAAATAAGCAATAAAGAAAATACTTTACATAATTTTACCTCGGTAAGTTGACACCCACTTATCTGACTAACTTTCGTATTCCTTTTTGCTGTCGACTTATCGAGGTTCTACTTTATGCCTTTTTTTCCTTCCATTCCTTAAGCTTTATCAAAATAGTATCTCCATTAGGAGTCTCATAGTTTTAAATGTACTAAACGTGGAGCTTTATTTTTAAAATGGGACTAATGTACTATATTTAACCGAATAGCATGGTAGGAAACATGATAGTTGAACAAAATAACAGTACAGCAAATAGATTGTTTTTTTTTTTTTCTTTTTTGCTCTAAAAGCTTTAAACAGCTTTCATACCTCAAGATAAGTAACTAAATAGATATACAAATAAGTTTTGAACATTGTACACTGAATGCATTTGCAAGACAACGCACGGCAATTTTTCAACTGTCCTCATCAACAACATGGCATAAGAAACAAAAGCCTTCTTTTTATTGCGATGTAGAATCAAATTCGTTTTAACTTGCTACATGACCAGACGTCTATTTATCTCTGTCGCAGTCAACAGCACCTCCCTTTAGACCTCGAATTACCTGACTGTTAAGAAAAAAAAATCCTCTTTTTTCTCTGAAGACACATTTCTAATAAAAGCTGTAAGTGGGGGACACTTCTCTGAACCACCATAGAACAGCGATTTCTTCATCTCCACACAGCCACGTGCCAGGATTTACATTCAAGAAAAAACCCATGTAAATTAATACCGATGCGTTTGTCAATACTTCAGCTCGTATTATTTACGTAAACATTGTCACTATCTTTTTCCGCCGTAAGTCGAAGACGTAAATGGGGTAGTTGTTCTTTACTCTGAATGCAGTGAACGCAGTTCCGTTCATAGCAAACAGAGCACATCTTTAAGCTTGATATTTCATTCTAGAATAATAAATGCGTTGGAAAAAGAACTAGGTTGTAAAATAAAACCGATTAGAAAAAGAAACATAAGGCCTTCCAAAAAAGTGACTGATATTTTGGTTTTGTTAACAAAATATTCGCGTCTTTCGAATAACACGTTTATCATAGCGAGGATTCAATATTACACGATAAAAAAAAGTTGAATTTAACACTACATATTTTGAAAAATGCGATTTTTAAAATATTGAATTTTGGCTTCCTTCGATGCGTTGTTGAAAGAAAAACATTGTAAAAAAAAACACTAAACTGAATTTGGCAAATGAGAAATTGAAAAATGTAGCAGTATAATGCATCTATTAATATAATTTATTTATTTTCTTCGTTGTTGTTGCTTAGGCAAACTCGATTGCTGCAGAAAATCTCTAATTTCCTTTTTGGCACTAGGTGTTTTGCTTTTTGTAAATAAAGTTAAAGTAGTAAGTAACCGCCCCTAAGCCCCCTAAGCAAGGGCTAAGGCAGAAACATACAATACACCGCCAGCTCGTTTATTCCAACCATGGACTGCAGTTTCGTATTTATTATGCACCAATCAGCATGGTTGCAAAGTTAAAGTTATCTTTTCTTTTTTCTTTCTTTCTTTTTTTTTTTTTTGCTTTCATGGAAGTAAGTAGCGTATTTTATACGCGTTTTTTCGGAACCAAGTTCCAGCTGTTGTAAAATTTTAACCGTAACACTTGACTTCGCTATAGTACATGAACACAGTGCCTTGAATTAATATTGTTTCAAAGTTTCGTATAACACGGCTTTGATGTAGTGCGAAACACGGTTTTGATACAACGATATTGCCCTGATTTATTTCATGGACACTCATTATTAATTTTTAAAATAATGAAATAATATCCTAAATAAATGAATAACTAAAAAATGTCTCATTTAGCATGTTTTTTCGTTCAACAGTGTTAGAAGAAAGACACCTGTATACTTTTTGATTCATGCAAAATCATTCGCTCTGTTGCATCAGATCGACTTCTTATATCTCAATTTCAAAGCAGAATCATACAAAATTTAATTAAACTTTTTTTTTTCTGCTTTTTAAGTGAATGCAAAAATATTTGGTAACTTTCGTTTATAATTTGCAAAATGTATCCCGCTTCGGTGTTTTTACAGTCAACTATCGTTGTTTTTCATTATTAGGCTAAGTTTACCTCTCAGCACTCATTTTGACTCGTTATTAAACCCTAACAAACCAAAATTACTTTCTTTATTACTATATTTTAACCTTTATTTTACTTCCATTACTTTAACATTTTATAAAGACTGTAGAAATTACATTTATATCGTCATGCTTAACTATTAAATGCTCATATAGCTAACAACTTCATAGACTAATTGCTACTTTTCTCAAAAAGCCTTGAGAAACGCGAGTGTAAAACTTCAGGAAATTTTTAAAGTCAATATTTCTGCGAAATGAAATGTTTGCAATATGGAATTTGTTTTTTCCTTAACTGTATCGGGAAGAGTTAGCGATTCCAGTGTCAATTGGTATGCCACGTGACGTATGACTTGAAGCATATAATCCCCCCCCCCGTTCCCGTTTTCTTCTTACCTTATCCGACATAGGGGTAAAGCGTACCGTTTTGCGATCAATTGAGAAGGCAATTTCGAACCCCATAGCTTGTATATCATTCTTTTTAATCAGCGCAACTATAGTACAGTGATCTCCTTTTTTGCTACAGCAAAATGTTACAGTAATCTGATGTTTTACGATAAAAAGTACTGGCAATATGGATGTCAGTACTGTTTACTGTAAAATTTCTAACAGTGAAGACTGATTGAAATATGGGAATGTTACACATGCTATGGAATACACATGTTTTTAATCACTAAAATCATAATCCTTTTTGAAAAAAAGGCTAAAAGTAATTTAACTTTATTAAATTTCTTAAATGAACTTAAGTTCTTAAAAAAAGGAATAATAATTCATAAGATGTTTTAATGTAATACTACTAGCAAGAAAAGGCAAATATAAGCCGTAGAGTAATTAAGTACAACTGATACTTAATTTTAGTTTTTACATGCAAGTGAAATTCACTGATGACACTGATAAAAGTTTTTTTTATTTTTTCTTTCTCTCTCTCTCTCTTTTTTTTTTTTTTTTTTTCGTGATGAAATTTATGTCTTAGTTTTTGTGTAGAATAAAGGTAACAACTAGTGTAACAGACCATAACTTTGTGAAAGCTTGCATTATGATGATAAAAAACTCGAAACAGATCGTTCTATCGACAGAGGCAAACTGTCAATACTGGGTGGGGTAGGAGAAGGAGTTAATTCTAACAAGTTTTTTGACCTCATTTTTTCAGCCCAAAACGACAAAAAACTATGCATAAGGAAGTCTCTGTTTTTCTTATACATTGCTTTTGAAACTTTAGCTGATAAGCGTAGAGTATGTTAAAGAAGCGTTAAACTATTAGTAGTGCAGCTTTTCGTTTTTCTAGTTACAACCTCTGTAGCAGAGACTTAACGCTTCCTTCTTAATACATATATATTTTTTAATTTATCAAACACTAGTTATTTCCAGTTGAATGCCAAAAGGAGAAATAAATAAGGCAGGAAATATAAATATTATTTTTATCAGCCCTACAATTTCTTGTATATTTTAAAGCACGAGACGAAAAGTTTTTCAACTTTGAAGGCTACTTAAATCTAAAAAAGAAAAAAAAAAAGACAACAGTGCACAGCTGGAAAGGAAACTGGCACACGAATAATTCCCCCGGAGAAGTTAGTATAACCCTTTGGGTATAGAGCTAGCATTCTCATTTAAGAGTGGAACACTGCCAGACCTCCTCGCCAATTTTTTGAGAACCGTTTGGCAACAGTTTAATGAACACATGTGACAGGATGGCCCAGGGAGAGCGTCCTTCCAACTCTCATTGTCGCCGCCCGTGTTTACCGAAGGAAAGGAAAACTGAAGATATGTCTCGGTACTCCGATTCAATGTTGCCTCCGTTATCCATTCATTTTCCTGGATGGATGAATCGAGCTCTCCAGCCGGTAGACAAACATGGAGACTGGCTGGATGGCGCGATTCCAGACTTTTTGGAGAAGAGGAGGCGGGACATAGAGTTCCCACGGGACAGAACTTGTGGTTTCGGATTTTCTGAACTTTGTATAACATCGAAAGAGCGAGGGACTGTTGCTGTTTAGGGAATTTCTCCCAAGATGGAGCACTAGTTGTCGGAGAATTGTAATTAGGTAAACGCTACATGCAAAACTATTTATATACGCTGTTTGCAGTCGTTGCACTTGAATGATTATGTTGATTTAACTAGAGACATAACTGTCAGAAAATACTTTGTTGTCGTCTGTCTTGCTATGGCTCTACACAAGCAGAGTGACTTTGCATGTCCCATTTTACGTCTCAGTACAATCTAAACATTGTCCTTTGAGTGAAAGTAAATTTAATTAAAGGAATTGAATAAATGATAGTCAATGAGTGATAAAGTTAGACTGAGAAGGATCAATGACGTTAGCAAAAATGTGACGTCATCGATTTCGTCATCGTCGCATCGGACCTAATACCAATGTCACAAAATTTAAAGATAAGCACATATTTTCATTGTTATTATGGCCACTTTAGAGCCTTAAATCGATTTGAATCTAAAACGTCCACTTAAGTGATTATGTTGATTTAACTAGAGGCATAACTGTCAGAAAATACTTTGTTGTCGTCTGTCTTGCTATGACTCTATATAAGCAGAGTGAACTTGCATGTCCCAGTTTACGTCTCAGTACAATCTAAACATTGTCTTTTGGGTGAAAGTAAATTCAGTTCAAGCAATTGTACTAATGATAGCCAATGGAGGACAAGAAAGCTTGTTATTTAGGCTGGAAAGGAATTATGACGTAAGCAGAAATATGACAAGGATTTCGTCATCGTCGCATTCGATGTAATGCCAATATTACATCAGTTAAATATAAGCACATATATACTTTCATTTTCACTATAGCAAGAAATGTATATGGTATGGCAAGAAATTCCAAACGAATACGATCCATTCTTTTAGAGTAAAAAAAAAAAAAAGCTCAGTTTAAGAGTTTAGTTTATAACTCCACACAACGTTCTTGGCTTTCAGTGTAGATTAATGACAGCTTCTTAAGTTGGTTTTGGTTGTGTATAGTTCAAGATGATTATTTACAAAATACAGAACAGGTTACTTTTCAGAAAAAAACCCGACATTTTACAACCATTTAAGGCAATCACATTATCTTTCTTTTCTTAAAATTCCGAATGAATTTCTAAATGTTCTTTTTGATAAAAATAGGCAATGTGGAAAATTTCGTGCATTTACCCAGAGTAGATCGGACTGAAAGTATGGTTCTAAATTTATCAATTATATGCACGTACAATTAATATGAGTTCATAGAAAAATTGCTGTTGATAAAATTATGTTGCTAACAGACTAAAACAGCTCATTTCAGGAAGTATTAATTTGAGAAACGAACAATGCTTTTTAGGTGGCCTCTGATTTGAATTTAGGCAAGTCTCTTAATAGACCATGCTCTATTTATGGTCCCTATATTACTTTCATATTTCATGTTAGTGTGTTTAGGGTATTGCGACGAAAAATAATATTACGCCCCTATGGAAATTATTGCAAGGATCAGATTCACTTAAGCACTAAGAAAAACTCTAAAATTATACTAATTTTTCCTGACTCTTGTATTCGCTAAGAAAATTTAAACCCTTCAAAGGGTGCCATGACTTGAAGTTAAGGAACTCTTATTCTGTAGTGAATCAAAACGACTAGCCGGCCTTGTCTAGTGGTCAGATACGTCTGATTCGGATAGGAAGGTTCCGGGTTCGAATTCCGGCTCAGACATCTATGTACTTTTTCTCCTGTCTTTATCCTTCTTTGCGTGAATGTGTTGTTGTGCTGTAAATGGTTGCTCACAATACTACACTGAAGTGACAAAAGTCATGGGATACCTCTTAATATCGTGTCGGCCCTCCTTTTGCCCGGCGAAGTGCAACAACTCGACGTGGCATGGACTCAACAAGTCGTTGGAAGTCTTCTGCAGGAATATTGAGCCATGCTGTCTCGATAGACGTCCATAATTGTGAAAGCGTTGATGGGGCAGGATTTTGGGCACGAACAGACCTCTCGATGGTGTCCCATAAATGCTCAATGGGATTCATGTCGGGCGATCTAGGTGGCCAAATCATTCGTTGGAATTGTCCAGAATTTTCTTCAAACCAATTGCGAACAGTTGTGGCCCGGTGACATGGCGCATTGTCATCCATAAAAATCCCATCGTTGTTTGGGTACATGAAGTCCATGAATGGCTGCAAGTGATCTCCAAGTAGCTGCACATAAGCATTTCCAGTCAATGTTCGGTCCAGTCGCACTAGAGGACCAAGTCCATGCCATGAAAAAACAGCCCACACCATTACGGAGCCACCACCAGCTTGAACAGTGCCTTGCTGACAGTTTGGGTCCATGGCTTCGTGGGGTCTGCGCCACACTCGAACCCTACCATCGGCTCTTACCAGCTGAAATCGTGACTCATCGGACCAGGCCACGGTTTTCCATTCATCTAGGGACCAACCGATATGCTCACGTGCCCACGAGAGTCGCTGCAAGCGATGTCGTTCTGTCAGTAAAGGCACTCGAGTCGGTCTTCTGCTGGAATAGCCCAAGAAATCCAAAATTCTCCGCACAGTTCTAGCAGACACGTCCATTGTACGTCCCACATTGATTTCTACGGTGATTTGACGCAGTGTTGCTTGTCTGTTAGAATTTACGACTCTTTGCAGACGTCGCCGGTCTCGATCTTTAAGTGCAGGCGGTCGACCACTGCGCTGTCCATGGTGGGATGTTATGCCTGAAATTTCATACTCTCGGCACACTCTTGACACAGTAGATCTGGGAATGTTGAATTCTCTAACGATTTCCGAAATGGCATGACCCATGCGTCTAGCTCCAACTAACATTCCGCGTTCAAAGTCTGTTAATTCACGTCGTGCGGTCATCATCACGTTAAAACCTCTTCACATGAATAACTTGAACAGAAATGAAAGCTCTGTAAAAGCACTGCGCATTTATACCTGTTCTATGCGATGCTACTGCCATCTGAAAATTTGCATATTGCTATCCCATGACTTTTGTCACTTCAGTGTATAAACGGATACGTATGTCATGTGTGTATTGTGTAAGTCGGACTTCACATCAGATGACGGTACATTAAGAAAAGTGAAGCAATGCACCCCAAATTGCCAGTTCAGCTGGCACAAGACGACACGCAACAACAGTGAAAAGGCTTGTTCCACACAACTTGTACGTTAACAATTTTGTAACCAGAAGGACGCTTTCTATATGTATCTCTCCCTATAAGGGGATCTCCACTGTCCGGCCGGACAGTACAGTCAGTGACGTCATAATCATATCTCTCGCCGCACCAATTACGCTTTACAACCCCCTTCTCCCCCTTCCACTTCTCGTGCAAAAGTCTTCGACCCCTCAGGCCGGATCATTAGTGGATCGGTCGGCCGGATAGACACAGACAGATCTCTTCCCCCATCTCTCCAGAGCACGCGCCTCGGGACAAATTCTGCCGGATTGCCGAGGCCAGCACTTTTCTCCACTCTCTCTCTCCTCTTTTATCGCTCTCCACCCTCCGGCCTCAAAATCGTCTGCCGGCCGCTTGAAAGAGTTCCTTGCATAACTGGTTGCACCTTTCGGGTTCCACCGAGTGCCGTTTGATTCGCTTCCAAGATATCTCCGATCTTAATACCGCTTTATCTTGGCGACATGAGCTCTCAATTAGGATCCCCCATGCACAATGTTATCCGTTGCAGTGATGGGTAATTATGTCCTTTTCCGCATGAAGAGATTATCAAGATGATGTTATAAAATCAAAGCGATATGTCTGTGGGAGACTGCTCTTTTATTGAATTAGGAGCTCGTTATGCTTTTAAAGCTCCATTATCATAGTGACTCTTTAGAATGTTGAATCCTTCAGAGTTCAAAGTGCATAATTTTTGTCATCGCTGTTGAAGTCTTATTGGGTTTTGTAAGATAATACGCATTAAGTCCACATCTTTAAAACGTTTTCGCAAAGGAATCAGTAAAAACAAATAGCTGCTTTGATCATTTTGAAACATTTCGGGGTATATTTCCAATGATAGAATAATGTTTGATATATACTTCAGAATGATTTTTACTTATTATCATTTTAATGGGTCGCAATTTCGAAAAAGTTTCGAGAGCACGAAAATGGAACAATTAAAACCGTAATTCGGAAAATTGAAAGTAATTAATAAGTATGTTGTTATTTTTTGAGTTGTGTGAGATGCCTAATATCTCTTCTCAAAGTTACAAGGAAAAGTTTGCTAATAGTTAAGCATGTAATGAAGGTTTTTTTTATGTAGATGAATTAAATTTTAAAGCACTGCATTTAATTTCAGTTCTTTTTTCATTGAATTATTCTTATCTTTATAATTTTTCTAAAGTTAATGAAATCTAGTCAGTTATTTTCAGCATGTTTGTGTACAGAGATAGAGATTGATAAGCAACATACTTGCACATTTGCATAATTTAGTGGAAAAAATCATTAAGTAAGCAGATACAGGGTTCTAACGTATTTGCCTTTTGAAAGAAGGTCTCTTAAGATGGAGAAATGAAACCACTCTTATTTGTCATTATTTTTATTGAAGTAAAATATCTGAATCCGGGTAACATTTTATGAGAAATTATTGCATATTTTTGTTTCCTTAACATCAAATATTCGATAGCATGTACTCTTTGTGGCAATTCTTACCTCTTTTTGCAACCCCCCAGGGTGTAGCGTATTAACTTTGGGAACCTCTTCTGTAGAATAATCGTAACAAATCTGTCTTTAAGTTAATATTAAGATAGTTACTTCTGAGAACGATTTTAGCTAGTTGTGGTTACCAGATGCCTGAACAGTTCCGGCTTCAAAGTTCCAGGCCGAATTGATGTCGGAGTTTGAGAATAATAATCCTCAAACTAGGAAACTTGAGAATAATAATTCAGAAAGCGTGATTCTTTTTTAAACGAGTTCTGAAAATTTAAGCTATATATATATGCTCCTGCTCCTTCAAAAAGTAAAAGATAAAAAGCTTAAAAATAGTCATAAAAAAAGCCAACCTCTGTGATAACTTGGGATGCACCGATAAGCAAATTGGCCGATTATCGATTAATCGGCTTTTGATAATCGGCCGATTAATCGGCCCAGCCGATTAATGTTCATAAGGAATCATTTTCAATACTACAAATTTCACAATCACTGCTTTTCTTTCTTTTTTTTTACAATTCCGATTTTAGAAATAGTTACTAATTTACCTTAAAATTTAATTTTTCCCGTTTTCCTAGTTTTGCCAAAATAATTTTGAAATGTATCCAATTTTTTGAACAAAGTTTCATATTATTGTTAGAAAAATTACACTAACATATTATTAATTACATTAACTTGACATGAAATTAAAAAAAAATAGTTGGAGATCTAATTTAGGAGTGTTTTTAATTTAAACTTTATTTTCCTATTAAATTAGTAGGCATTTAATTCAAAACTTTTACTCTTCGCGAAACTGAGAGGTTACCTAAAAGATTTACGCCAAAGAGAAAAGCATCGACTCATGAAAAATGTTGCAACGTTGTTAATAGGTGTACATTTATTTAAAAGAGGGAAATTTAAATTATTAAAAAATGCATATCAAATGTGAGGATTATTTTTTATATTTCATTCTTTGAATTATTATTTCTTTATTTTTACTCAGTACATTTTCATACTACATGTTACACTTATATTTGCAGGAAATTATTTATTTCTAGTTTATAAATTTGTTCTTCGCAGCTTTATGTTCAAGGCATACTTAAAAAAGTTTTATTCAACATATATTTTTCTGCTTGTTGATTGCGAAAATTTGACTGATTATAAATAAAATGAAATGCTTATGTTTTCGTATTCTAATTTAAAAGTTCAGGAGTACAATTATTTCTGATAGTGCCATATGAATATAATCTGTGAGGGTAATCTTTTAATATTCCATTCAGTTTTAAGCACAAAATGAAAACTTTGTTTTGTTTTTACCCTATACTCTTACCCCTCATACTACATGTTTTAGTAAAAATTTCAGATAATTAAATTTATTTTCTGTTGATAAAATTATTCATCAAAATTTCTTGATGAAGATATACTTTAAAACATAATATTTAAAAAACATTTTTTCCGCCGATTAATCGGTATAATTTTGCCGATTATTAATAATCGGCCAAGTTGCCGATTATGGCCGATTAATCGGCACTGCCGATTAATCGGTGCATACCTAGTGATAACTATAATTTCAAAAGAATCCAATCACAGGAAGTGAGCAAAAATTAAGTTTCAAGATTTGAACAAGATATGAAAATTTATAAATTTATAGAGATTGCGAGCAAATAGTAGGATTTGGAATAACATAGTCCTATCTACTGAAGCCCATTTATGTGTTTGAGTCAGTAAACTGCAAAAAAAAAAAAAAAGGGAGAAATCGTTTAGAGTAGTTAAGGCCACTATATATATACACTGAAGTGACAAAAGTCATGGGATAGCAATATGCAAATTTTCAGATGGCAGTAGCATCGCATAGAACAGGTATAAATGCGCAGTGCTTTTACAGAGCTTTCATTTCTGTTCAAGTTATTCATGTGAAGAGGTTTTAACGTGATGATGACCGCACGACGTGAATTAACAGACTTTGAACGCGGAATGTTAGTTGGAGCTAGACGCATGGGTCATGCCATTTCGGAAATCGTTAGAGAATTCAACATTCCCAGATCCACTGTGTCAAGAGTGTGCCGAGAGTATGAAATTTCAGGCATAACATCCCACCATGGACAGCGCAGTGGTCGACCGCCTGCACTTAAAGATCGAGACCGGCGACGTCTGCAAAGAGTCGTAAATTCTAACAGACAAGCAACACTGCGTCAAATCACCGTAGAAATCAATGTGGGACGTACAATGGACGTGTCTGCTAGAACTGTGCGGAGAATTTTGGATTTCTTGGGCTATTCCAGCAGAAGACCGACTCGAGTGCCTTTACTGACAGAACGACATCGCTTGCAGCGACTCTCGTGGGCACGTGAGCATATCGGTTGGTCCCTAGATGAATGGAAAACCGTGGCCTGGTCCGATGAGTCACGATTTCAGCTGGTAAGAGCCGATGGTAGGGTTCGAGTGTGGCGCAGACCCCACGAAGCCATGGACCCAAACTGTCAGCAAGGCACTGTTCAAGCTGGTGGTGGCTCCGTAATGGTGTGGGCTGTTTTTTCATGGCATGGACTTGGTCCTCTAGTGCGACTGGACCGAACATTGACTGGAAATGCTTATGTGCAGCTACTTGGAGATCACTTGCAGCCATTCATGGACTTCATGTACCCAAACAACGATGGGATTTTTATGGATGACAATGCGCCATGTCACCGGGCCACAACTGTTCGCAATTGGTTTGAAGAAAATTCTGGACAATTCCAACGAATGATTTGGCCACCTAGATCGCCCGACATGAATCCCATTGAGCATTTATGGGACACCATCGAGAGGTCTGTTCGTGCCCAAAATCCTGCCCCATCAACGCTTTCACAATTATGGACGTCTATCGAGACAGCATGGCTCAATATTCCTGCAGAAGACTTCCAACGACTTGTTGAGTCCATGCCACGTCGAGTTGTTGCACTTCGCGGGGCAAAAGGAGGGCCGACACGATATTAAGAGGTATCCCATGACTTTTGTCACTTCAGTGTATATATATATATATATATAGGCTGAAGTATCGGGCGTTTTGTACCATTGCTTTAATGTTGCAAAGCTTATTAGATCGGTTTACCAGTGCAAAGCTTCGGGACATTGTCAGCGGTTGCTGTCCTAAAGTTTTGGGACATCTCATAAAATAGGCTGAAGTTTAAATATCGCACAAAACTTTCATATCGGGTTGGCGGATCAAATATTTGTTGTTCAACCTGAAGTTTTCTGAGTTTTTTTGCAAAAAATACCATGCGGTGTTTAACTTCAATTACTATCGAGCGCGGATTTTGCTTAATTCAAAGGACAGCATCAGAACCCCACATTTATTTCATGAGCAATTCCGTTCCACTAATACTCGTAATTCATAGATGTGTCGTAAAATTGCATGATGAGGTCAAAAGGCGACTTCAGGTCAGAAAAGACAAACGTGCAAACACGCGCTATGATTCAAAATGACGGCTTTCGATATAATTGCTGTGGATGTAGTTTAAAAAAAAAATAAGCAGAAAGTAAGCGACAGAAAAAATACTGTGTACGATAACCAGATCAATGGGTATCGACTTAAATTAAAAAAAAAACGTGAAATACTGATGAATATATTGTTTTAAAAAAGGATTTTTTCTCTCCTAAACTCCTGTTGGAAAAAGAAATAACTTTCGTCCAAAAATTTAGTCCTTTGATTAGAAAAAGAATATTCCAAACAGATCGTATACTACAAGAACCTATCGGGACATTTGCCGAATTTGCCGGACGGGTTGGTCGCAATTGAATCGGACTCTTTCCAATTGCATCGCCGCCCATTTTATTATCGCATTAGTCTCCCCTTAGTTGTGGTTATAGAGTTAGTGTGGAATCCTCCATGCCGCTAGCCAAATATAATGAACCATTAAAGTGGGAGCTATAGGGGGCACTCTTGCAAATTAGCTCCCAGACTGAAATCATTCGTATTAGTACCATAGCTTAGCAAGTTTCTGCGTAGAGAGGGTACGCGAATAAAAGTTATACGTGTCGTACGAATCTTGAAGACGTGCAAATGTACGATAACTTACTTAAAAACACCCAAAATATATTACTGCATCTTAAATATTTGCATAATCATTTTTTTTTAAGATAATGGAATACAGTAACACCAACCAACTTGTTTTGAATTTAAACTGCAGTTATTTTCTTTTTAGTACATTTAAGTACAATTAAAAGATGGAAATCATAAAAATTTAAAAGATGTTCCCTTCCTTTAAATATTTAGATGTTAATAACATGCACATTCAAGCATATTACTTTACATTGCTTTTTTAAAACTTATTATTTTAATTATTATTATTATTATTATTATTTTAAGGATGGGGAAAACCGATCAAGGTACGATGTTGCCGTTCAACATACCACAAGCAAAGTTGGTTATTTCAGGGTTACAATCCAAAATGCCGAATTTGATTGCGAAGCATTTAGTATTATAGTCAAATGCCGGATTTGACTATAATACTGAATGCAGTGTGTACATAACTCAACGGACTCCAAACAACGGACTCCAAAAGTATTAGTCTTTCTGATATGAAGACTGTCTTTCATGACTTTTAAATCAAACAGAAAATTAGTGTTTCAAAGACATTTCCCACCCAAACTAAAGGGTCAACAGACACTGAATACTGCTTCATTTGTTTTTCGTAGAAATTAGAAATTCCTTTCATCAGATGGCAGCTGGTATTATACAAAAGTAAGGGGGATCGCATGTACGGTTTTAGCTCCCTTTTCCCCAAACCTATTTATAAATTTATATGAATGTTTTATTTTTTCCTAGCAACAAAGCATTAAATATATTTATTTCTTTTTAGGTATGCTTAAGGGTTTTTTCAACTCTTTTATGGTCTGATGAATTCCTGAAAATTTGATTTCTCTTCATTCGACTGATGTATGGAATTTCTTGGAAATGTAGGTAACATTTGTAAGAAAACGTTAGAATGCAAGATCCTCAAAATATTTGTGAATGTTAATTATATTTTGAAAGGGATAAAAGTAACTTTCATTCTTAGTGAAACATATGCTAAACTTGGTATTCTCAGCACTCTTTTTTAATACGAACATCGCTTTTCATGTATCATTAGCTTTCTTTATCCACAACAAAGCTAAAACTTTATCAAAATGTAGTCCGACCACTTTAGTCTATCTAACTTAAATAATTAAACTGATTCATGTAACAAATCTAGCTCAATTGCTAACGAGGAAATAATTTTTGAGATGTTTGTAAAAGAAGTTACGCCAATTTAAATATTTATTTTTGAACTACAGACTCTAATTTAATGTATGACACTTTTCCCCACTAACCATTTTATCCTACTTGACTCTATAAAGAAAAGTCGGATGCCATTATCTAAATGCTACCGATGTTATCGCCAAAAAAAAATTATGATAATGTATTTATTATTAAGATTAAAAACGTTTAGAATTAGTCCAGTCAATAAGTGCTCAAAAGAGGGGTGTAGTGCAAATGGAATATGGGAGAGTTTTTGGTTTATTTTGTTGGAGGTAGTTAGTAAGTAAACATATTAAAGTCCCCACCCCTGGGGGGCTGAAGGTGGGAGGATGGGGAAGCCAGTTTTTCGGTTTTTCAAATACACATCGGAAACCAATGAAAATTGCGTTCAAAATATCAATTCAAGTCAAATAAACTTCTCATAAAATGGTTTCTCTACATATTTTTGCAAATTTCCAATGGTTTTCGGGGTATATTGTATAAAAAATCAATAGTTTTCGGAGAACTTATCTCTATTAAACATTTGCTCGTAGTGCGTTCCAGGATCATTATTTATCAAAAGTATTATAAAATATGGTTGCAAAGCTTAGAATTTCCTTCAATTTTGATATGCTATTTGGCTGCATTTTAATCAACCAATCAAAAGTTATATAATTACTGGCTGCGTGGCCCGGCGTTGCACGGGCTGTAATGTAGTGAAGGCAGTTTGAGAAAACTACTCGCCACCAAGGCAGCTCGCCTTTAAAGTAATGAGGAAAGTTTAACCAGTTTACTCGCCGTCAAGGCGGCTCGCCTTTACAGTAGCGAGGAAAGTTTCAATAATCTACTCGCCGCCAAGGCGGCTCGCCTTTAAAGTACCAAGGAAAAGTTTAATAACTACTCCCGCTAAAGCGGCTCGCTAAAAAGCTTTCCTGCATCAAAGAATCAATCGAATTATTTGCACATGCTTCCTCAAAAATAAAGACGATGTCAAGTAGCGCATACTTAGCACTCTCCCTAAATAACAAATAAAATTCCTTTCCAAAACAATTATTTCAAACCGCTTTCTTCCTGTAAAATTAATTGCAAAATTCTAAACGAAAAAGTTCTTTTAATATTTGGATCGCAGCCAAAAAAAGTCCCTTCTAAAAACAGCAATTGCAATTTTATTTAAAAACACATTTTCAAAATGGTACCAGAGAAAAAATATGTCATTAATAATTAGAATAAAAACAATTGTTAGAACTTTGTTATAACACGTATTCAAAATGACAATGGAAAAAAATAACACTCTTTCATTTTAAAAAGTTCAATTTAATTAACGTTTTAATTTAAAATCGCAACGGAAAGAAATAAATATCTTGAAATTTTAAATAGTTCAATAATTTAATTAACGTTTTAATTCAAAATGGCAACGGTAAGAAACAAATGTCTTGGAAGTTTAATCATTTATTAGGCTTAATCGCTTTAAATTACTTATTAATTGATATCTTCGCTAATTAAAATCGTATGATTATATAAATTGAAACTAATGAAGCCTGAAAAATTACCTATCTATCGGTACCTGGTTCGACTTTCAGTTCATTGACGTTCAGGAGAAAGAAGCGTGACATAGAAAGATAGATACTCAGATTTTAATATAAGTAGACTAGCTGCCAGGGCAGCTAGATTAGCTTCCTGCGGCATGTTGATGCATAACGTCCCCCCTCTCTAACTTTTACCTCATTCTGAAGTTTTATTTGATATAATTTAATGTTCATTCGATTTCAAGACGTACCACGAACGTGGCCCGGCGTTGCACGGGCACTTCGTGCCCTGAAAGTAGTGAGGAAAATGTCAAGAAACTACTCCCCGCCAAGGCGGCTCGCTAACAGGCGCTTCACGCCTTTACTTTTTTCCTGTATAAAAAAAATCATTCGAATTATTGAGATGCTTCGCGCCTTCAAGATGGTGAGGAAAGTTTCAGTAAGTTCAGCTCAGGCGCGGATCCAGAGTGGGGTCATGGGGATCATGACCCCCCCCCCCTTAACCGACCAAATATAGCAAAAAATTGCATTTTTGGGACTTATTTTACGAAAAAACTGCCAAACCACCCCATTTTTGCACAAAAATTGCACTTTGACCCCCCTTTCCGAAAATGACCCCCTCCTTAACCAGAAGCTGGATCCGCCCTTGGTTCAGCTCGCTCAAAGGAGAAAAAGCAGACATTGATACTCAGTTTTTAATATAAGTAGATGGCTCTTCAACAAATGAATGTTTCAAAATATTACAAGTAGCTAGCGATAAAAATACTATGTAAGTCGCCCGCTTATGAGTTTCGTGTTTGATTTAGTTAAGCCTTCATTCAAAATTCTCATTTTCATTTTTATTATTGTTTCATGGCATGGCAACCACGTTTTGCAATGCAAGAATGGATTTCATATTTAATCATTTATTAGGCTTAATCGCTTTAAACTTGACTACTTATTAATTGATATCTTCGCTAATTAAAATCGTATAATTATATAGATTGAAACTAATGAAGCTTGAAAAATTACCTATCTATCGGTACCTGGTTCGACTTTCAGTTCATTGGCGTTCAGGAGAAAGAAGCGTGACATAGAAAGATAGTTAGAAAGAAAGATAGTTAGAAAGATAGTTAGAAAGATACTCAGTTTTTAATATAAGTAGATAACACACACCTTCAAGGCAAAAATGGAACACTTGCCATTCACAAACATCAAACTGACTCGAAAGGATCGCGCACATCGTCTTTCCTCAATGATTTCAACAGTCTGATTGACAATGAGAAAATTTGCCTCACCAATTTGTTTCTTCCATCCACGGACTGCAGTGATGAGTGCCAAAAAGCACGAAACTGCAGTCCATGGATGTGATAAACGAGTTGGGGGTGTATTGCACGTTTCTGTCTTAGCCCTGGCTTAAGGGTGGTTACTTACTGCTTTATACCTGAGCTAGAGGCAGAAATCCTCTTATAGAGCAAAGAAAACAAAAACCATCCATGGACTGTAGTTACGTGCTTTTGGCACTTTTGCCTCAAAATTTGCAAGTTTATACGGTCAGTCGCTGGTGTTCTAATTTTCCATTAGCTAACAGTTTTTTTTTTTTTTTGGTTATCTTTGCTCTATAAAAGGATTTCTGCCTCCAGCACGTTTCATTCCTATTCCAAGCTGACTAGTAACTAGTAACTAGTAGTAGTTTAGTGCCAAAAAACACGTAACTACAGTCTATGGATGGAATAAACGAGTTAGTGGTGTATTGCACGTTTCTGCCTTAGCCCTGGCTTAAGGGCGGTTACTTATTGCTTTATACCTGAGCTTTGCCTCAAAATTTGCGAGTTTACCGTATCAAGTACTGTCAGTCACTGGTGTTCTAATTTCTCATTAGCTACCAGTTTTTTGGGTTATCTTTGCTCTATAAGAGGATTTCTGCCTCCAGCACATTTCATTCCTATTCCAAGCTGACGAGTGCCAAAAAGCACGTAACTACAGTCCATGGATTGAATAAACGAGTTGGTGGTGTATATTCCTTTTTTTCCCTTTCCCTGGCTTAAGGGTGGTTACTTACTGCTTTAATGAGAAAATTGTAATGGATTACTACAACAAAATTGATGTCACACTTCGAGGAGGAGAAGGAAGGTTCATGAAATTGGCAGTTTGAAACCAGAGGGAAGGAAAAAGTAAAAAGAAATGTTACATTAAGCATGTTTAAAAAAAGAATATGTTTATGAAAAGTAGCGTAATATGTGGCAAAGGGGGAGGAATATAAAAAATGTTGGGAAAGTGTGACATTGTATAGACAGCCCCTTACTAAGAAGTCGGACGAAAATGTGAAGAATTATACAGGGTGTCCACTCCTATCGTGGCCCAATAGCTAATTTCTAAACCGTTAGAGATAAGCATATAGTTCATTTTGGAAAAAATCTCTAAATTACGAAAGGAATTTGGGCTACGAAATGTTTTTCAAAAAAGTCAAATTTTGAAAGAGTTACGAAATTTAAATTTTTATACAGCTCCCCAGTCGTATCAATCATATTTAGTAAAACATTCTTGACACTGTAACGTTTAAAACTAAAAAAAATCACTCTTCTACGACAAAAATTGACCGAGTTATGACGTTTTGAAAAATCAAGATTTTGCATTATTTCATGACGTCATCGAGAGATCGTTTAAGGGACCGTATGCGAAATCCTTCAAAATCTTGATTTTTCAAAACGTCATAACTCGGTCAATTTTTGCCGTAGAAGAGTGATTTTTTTTAGTTTTAAACGTTACAGTGTCAAGAATGTTTTACTAAATATGATTGATACGACTGGGGAGCTGTATAAAAATTTAAATTTCGTAACTCTTTCAAAATTTGATTTTTTTGAAAAACATTTCGTAGCCCATCCTTTCGTAATTTAGAGATGTTTTACAAAATGAACTATATGCTTATCTCTAACGGTTTAGAAATTAGCTATTGGGCCACGATAGGAGTGGACACCCTGTATGCAGTATGGAATAACGCCCTACCTGTGGCATTATTTAGCAAGTTTGGAATAAGGAAAGACCATGGCGCCCACATTCAAAATTTTAAAGGGAGGGATCATATATTTTCCCCATGATTTAGCTGCACATTTTTCCCATTTAAAGCAATTTAAGTGCAGATTGAAGATATTAAAATTTGACATTTTTAATAACTTACTCATAAATGACAGAAGAAGAAATGTTTTATATTTTTGCTGAAAAATAATACTAAAAGGAAGAAAGTATTAACTTCTAAAGGAGATTTGAGCCTCCTCTTGCCTCCTATCTTTGGCGCAACTCTTTTACTCCTGTTTTTATGGCAAAGGAGTTGAAGTCGGAATTTGATTGATTTTGGAGTAAAGAGTCGGAGTTTATCATTCTTCCCCCGACTCCACAGCCCCGAATTCAATATCGGATTAAAGGGGGTATTATACTCGTGTGTGATTTCGTCTACTTGACTGGTGGAGAACGTCAGAGGAATAAGTTAGACCGGTAGGAGTATCACCCTGATTGTTAGTTACTTTCAAGAGCTAAAAATTGACCGGGACATGAACCCGTCTGCCGGGGACAAAATATTTCGGGTACCAGCCCAAGAAGCTAACCATTCCTTCCACATAACTTCCTTGCTTATTTTAAATCCCTCTGACGTGCGCATGGACCACATAAATCATGTCCCGATAGTCAGATGCACGATACTTTGTTCATGCAGAAGGGCCTGATTCTCTTTAAAGACTTGTCAAACATTCTCGACGACTGACGGCCTTGCCTGTGACAGACAGACAGAGATGAACTGCCAGAACGTTGAGTCGTTCCATGAGGGATGCTCGAGCGAGCGTTCTCGTGTTCCAGAAGGCGCCGCAGCGGCATACATTGTTCTTTTCTGCTGGAATGTCGGCAGACGATTCGACACGTGGCCAGGAGTGGAAACGATTAAACAAACTTCGCGGAGACAACCAGTCGGCTAGATAAGCCTTCCACACGGGCTCTTGAAGGGATGTATATTTATAGAAGAC